>JABUQX010105977.1:10000-55616 GCA_015478945.1 Trachelipus rathkii | reverse complement strand
GCTTCTTTCGTGATCAGACTGCATGGGTTGACCTCTGATTTAACGCAGTGATCCTGAAAACTGGAAATTTTGCTATTTCTGGGTCTAACTGAATATGATGAAACAATGTATTTGTGCTCAGAGTAATCATCACACTGTTCGTTTCAACGTGTCATAATATTAGAAGCACGTGCATACTTCGGACTATCCATCCCAACAAGAGTTCAAAGAAGCTTGTTCTTTAGCATTTACATCTCAAAAGCGCGGAACCAGTATACCCTGCAAGACTCTAGACATACGATGACAGCATAATCATGCACGAAAATTGATAATTTTTCTAGGAAAGAATACTAAAAGCCTGACCTCGCATTTTATTACCTATATTTTCCGGATTGTGCGGTTTCGAAGTTTTCCTGATATGTATAATACATCTTTACCGCATCCTATCTATATTTCAAGTCTGTATACCAAAATCATTCTTGATGAAGACTTTTTTGCTGTGAAATTGGAGCATTTATCCAGTTCTGTCTCACTAGCGCTCAGCAGAACGCAATGCTTCTCTTCTAGCTCTTATTCCTTCAAAAGGGTTAACAAAAACATTTAAGTATATGCATACAAAACAGGTAATCTGTGTTTATCTACACATTTCTCGGCAATTGCTGAGCATATATCCTAATTCTTAGAAAGACGCAAATAAATAAACTTTAGATTATGAATGTATTCATTTGAAATCAGTACTCTACAAGAAAACGCCATCTTAATCATTATTTTAAAGTTTTTAATAAACCATTTTCTTTATTAACTTTAACACTCTATTTGTATACTTATTTTATTTTGTTTAATAAAAGTTATCAACAATTGTATTTGTTAATCTTAATGAGCTACAAATTAATACATTTTCAATTTTTCCATATATTAGTATTATTAAACTAAATTACATTGATCAAATGTATTTCAACTATCTACGGGCATTTAAATATTTTATTAAACTAACAATTGTTTTTTAATCATTAATTTTATCTTTTATTCTAAATTGAGTGATAAATTTATAGGAGATTTATTTTAAATCATATTTCTGAAGTTTGAGATGGCTTCAGTGTTTATAATTTTTAGGTGTAATATACTTTCATGCTTCTCCTATTAATTCTTACCCATTACCCTTCCTTTTGCATGATCAAGTCCAACCCAGATTATGTTTGAACCCTACAGCAGTGTTTTCCAAATGTACTGGGAAGGTTGAATAATTTTCCGCACACTGTGCCTCTGTATATTTATGTTATTGTCACCTGAAGGAGCGGCCTGAGGTCTAAGGCGCATATTCCTGTACTTTTATCTTTAAATGTCTAGAAAGTGTAAAACAGCTCATTCCCATCTAACTCGCTTCTGTACAAAAAGGTAACTCAACGCAATTCTTTAACTCTTACATTAATTTCCAACACTAAAGTCATTCTGGCAGATAAAAGCCAATCGACTGAACCTAGATCTTTGTACTTGCTACCAACCAAATAGACCATACAACTTCCTACGCTCAATCGCCATATATCAATTCAACAACTTGTCTCACGCTTCAACGAAACTGGAGAAGTATCCGGCCACAGGCCACTCTACTGGCCATACTGTCCTACCTTTTTCATGGTACCGCTTTTCATAATCCCGTAATAATCTGCACTACCAGAAACAAAATATGCAAATTCGAGTAACACAACTCACACGTTCCTCGCGCTTTTCAAGTTCTGCGTGGCAAGGATATCATCGGCCGTATCGCCGATGTTTATTCCAAGTTTTAAATAAATTGGGGTCACTTTAATTCTCTGATCCGCGGGAGTCTTTGACGTGATGCACACTATGTTTTTAGCCTATTCATGTTTAGGTTAACTCCTTAGACACAGTGTAATAGTCATGTCATATGATGCTATCATGCGAATTGAAAGTTCAATATGCATTAGTATGGTGTCATCATTTGATCTTTATTTGCTCACGGTGTTTGATAAATCATTCCCTGTCAAAGTATGGCCTTTTGCTGGTTACCCTTTGCGTACAGTTATGGGAAGTATCTCTTATCTATCATTCATTGGGCCTTATGGGGAGGATGCGCTATCAAAAAGCGAGGATTTTTTTAACTTCATTTTCATTGAATTATTCTTCTACTTCAAAATAAAGATATACTAACTGAAAAACAGTTAGTTAATATATGTCAAATCATAATAATACCTTCCCTACTTAATCCAACCTACTGGTATAATCATTTACTCATTTATAAAACACATTATCAATATCTTTTTTTCAGCATGAAAATTTTTTGTATATTTTATTTATTTATTTTTTATAATTAAATTATTATGACTTTTTTTTTATAATTTTTAATCGTATTTTCCTTTTTAATTTTCAAATCTTTTCAAGATCGGAGACAAAAATGTATTCATTTGTTCTTCTACTTTGTTATGATATTAATCTGATTGTCTTAGATTAAGTAGTAGTCGTTAATTACATACTCATATATATTTACATTATAGGAATCATTTGTTATGCTAATTTTCAGTCTATTATCTCACCCTCTTAAACACTCTGAAATTATCTTGTTTTCTAGTAAGATTCTTCTTGTCTCTTAATCTTCATGAAAAACTTATTCCGTAGACGCTATTCTTCGTCGTTCCCAGCCTCGGTCTGCGTCACTGCCATAACGTACGAAGCTGTAAAATAAAGTACGATATTTCATTTACTCATTCATACTTTTTTTGTTATTTATACTTTTTTCTTATAAAATTATTAATTTTAATATCATATGAAATCCTCGCCTCCATTCACTAGCATCTCAATTATTTATTTGTTATGCTTCTATAAGTCTAATTAATATTTCATTTATGTCTGAGACCCACATCTATAATTACTCTGAAAAAAAGGAAAAATTAATTTTCTTTTATTAATTCTTGTGTCACCTATGAAATTACTGTCAAGTGATATATATTAATATTTGGATTATGGAAGAGAAAAATGTAATGGTAATTTAAAACATTATACATTATAAATATATTTAATTATTTATATCTTTCAATCCTATTATATTTTCTCTTTTATCATATAATTCTACTCTATATTATTTATATTATATTATAATTAATTATTTATATATCTTTCATATATATTTATATATATTATATTTATAATAATAATATTAATTAAATATATAATTAATTATATAATATCTCTATATATATATATTACTATCTTTTATTATATTAAATATAATATAATATAATAATTATATATATATATTATCAATATATATATATTAATATATATAAATATATCTATTATATATTATATTAATTATTAATATATTATAATATATTTTATAATAAATTATCATATATATATATATAATTAGAGTATTCAGTAGGTTAGACTTGGCAGAGGAGGTTGGTCAATACTCAACAACTGTTGTATGGTTTAATTAAGGTCTTGTTACAGTTACTAGGTGTTTGAATGTTGATATTTATTAAGTCCTTTTTGATATTACATCAATGATATCAGGAATAAAATTAGAGAGGAATGAGCGGAGAGAGATAATGAATAAATGAAATAATAATAATAAAATATTGAGATAATCATTTAATTATATAGAGGAGTATTTTATAATGAATTTAGCAATCACAGAGTGACTCAATCCATTGAATGATCTTGCAGCTCATTAAGGGTAAAAATATATGAGATCGACTTTTTGTGTGTATAACGTTGGTTGCGTCAGGGCTTTGATGGCTTTCCCGCTAGTTCTGTTAGACAGATGTCATGGATTGTTCAGTTTGAAATGATGTTTAAGACGCTCTTTGTCCATTATTTAAAGTTTTGACTGTATCTGTTATACCTCGTTCAGATGGAAGGGTCCGGACTGACTGGATTGTTCTCACTTAGGTGGCTTTAATTCATTGTGTATCGACTTTCGTAGCGTATGTGACATAACGATTTCATACAACTCTGAAGGGTAGAAGAGCGAGATCGGAAATCGCGCGCGAGAAGCTGGTATACTCAGCAGAAAAGTGGGCGATATTTACAGGCGTAGGAAACAAGGGAACAGTGGCGGGTATCCAGACTCTAGACTTCGATGGGATGTATGCTATGATGCTAGGTTTAGTTTGTTGTGCGTTATGTTGTGGTAGTGTATGTCGAATGGTTGTGATTGTGTTTTTAGTCTGGTGTGTTAATTTCTGTAAGGTGTGTTTTGTGGGTGGGTATGTGTTAAAATGTGTGTGAAAGTGTGTGTGTTGGTGTGGGTGTGTTGTGTTTTGTGTGGTGTGTGGTAGTAGAATGTGTGCGTAGCCGTAGAAACAGGTAATGAGTTGTTTGAAAAGTCAGGAACATTCTAAAGATTGATTAAGCAGGCGTTGACTCACTGGATAGGCCGACATGAGGAAATAATATTTCTTAGTTAGTTTTATAGGATCTTGTGGTGGAAGATGTGTACTCGCCATGTGCGAGTAGACAATTAAAAAGTATAAGTCATTGCTGAGGAGTTTCCTATGGATTACTATGTTATGGAAATCTATCTTCGCATAGGCCTGATATATGGATCCAAATAGGGTTGTGCTAGACAGAATACATCGGTTCAGCACACTACTTTTTGACATGTGTTGACACTATGCACAGGCCGAGTGAATCTATCTGATTGTGCTTGGTCTGCTGACCTTCTCAAAGAGTAATGGAATTCATCGTTCCTTCTATATTGATAAAGTCTGTGCATGGTACGATAAGACCTGATGTATCAAATTCTCGGGACTTTGAGACTGCATGTGAAAATCATAGGCTGTCTTTGTGCTAAGGGTCATATACATGGGTGCATAAGTCACCAGTCGGATTCCAATAGCCGAGGGAGATAGAGGCGTGCATGCCTTTGAAAATTTTATAGGTAGGTTGTGTTGTGATAGTAATTGGTATAGATACTAATGCACATAGTGTATATTTATGGATTTGATCTAAATGAAAAGACTTGAGAGATTAATAAATTGAGTTATTATCGGGTGTAAGTAATAGTTATAGACGATAGTGTTGGGATTACTAGATATCGGTTTTAGAACCGAGGGGAAGTGGTATTGAGTGGTTAAAACAGTGTTTGAAAGAATATGAATCTATCTAAGTGCAAGTAAATAGAGATTAGTTACATAATTTGCGTCATGATTAAATAAATGATGTAGTTTACTATGTAAGCGGATGTAGTAGTAGTTGTGAGGGGTGCCTCGCATAAACTGACGGGCCAAAATGACAGGCAAGTCCGAAGTTGCACCCAGTAATGAATGAAATAGGAATAATGGGTGTTTATGTTTAAGTTTGGAGTCAAATTTGTGATATGACGGTTTCAAAGCTCAGTGAGATCTTAAACGTGAAGAGCTGTTGTATGACCGGGAGTTCCCTAGTCAGGTCTATGAACGTGACATGCCTTCTTGATCGGGGCGCTACTTATTTAGTTTACGGGGTGGGCGGCTGGTTAAGTGTGTGTCTATAATTTGAGGAGGGGCGGTAAGGGGGGCGCTAATTGAGAGCCGGGCGGTAGTATGGGGGAGTATTTCATCAGGAGACCATCAAAAAATTAGGAATGTGATCCTACTTAGCATTGAATGCTGATTATTCTGATGACTAAGTATATGTTGATGTTGACTGATGCATAGTGATTATGTTAGAATTAGATCGTACTATGATTATAACTATACGCTCTTAGAATGCTTAGATTATAGAAAATAGATAGTAATGTATATAGATGCTGCTGATATAGTAATTAAGATATTGAGTAAGCTATATGATCATTATAATGAATAATGTATGAATAGCATTCATACTGATCATGATTATATATTAATTTATATATATAATTATATATTAATATCTTATATATCTTTGCTCTTGGTCATTACAATAAGCGTTTTCAGAGTGAAAATACATATATGATCCAATAAGTACTATAATATTATGACAACTTACAGCAGAAAGTTGATGTATTTTTTTATGAATAAGAAGTAAGAATACAAGTTAATATACTTTATTATTAATATACTAATATATACTTTTTATCTTTATTTATATCCTTATGAGATGTATCGATTAGCAATTTAATCATCCCTTCCTTTTGTTCATTCTATTACCATATCAATATGATATATCAATATGAAAACAAATCATCTTTTAATATTACAAATAATTTCATATACATTTTTGTATTATATGGTTATAATAATTATTATTTAAATAAAATCTTTTCTACTAAAACTATAATAATTATAATATAATAATATATATCTATTATTTATTTTTTATATATAATACTGATAATAATATCTTTATTTGGTTTTTTACATGAGATATACTCTGAATATTTAATTTAATTAATATGATTTATATTTGTAATTAATAATTATAGTTTATTTGTCATTAATTAGTAGTATATAACGTGGAACAAGACCATTCCATAATATTATGTTAATATAATCTAAATTTACAAATATTTATATTATCAATTAACATTATTTCTGAATTTCAGCAAAAATAAAAAATTTTTGCTTGTCGAGTGAATATGATCATATATAATATCAATTGGGTAGCTGATTGCATATTTTATACGCCATTATTGGTACTACACATCACACATACTATACTAACACATTATATATATATTTATAATATAATATAATTAATTATAATATCTATTCATATATTATTAATATTTATTAATATTCTACTCTTAATATATATATATATATTATCTTATTTATTAATTAATTATTTATTATATATATTTTATAATGTATACTATTAATATAAATTAATTATATATTATATATATATATATTATATTAATAGATACATATTATATTAATTACAATAATTATATAATGTGGGTATGCGCGAGTGATGTTGTTAGTGTTTCATAAAAGAGGCATTGACTGACCGTTAAATCATTAATTCTATGAAAATTGAAAAATTTTTACAAATTATTTTAAAAAGTTATTGTATAATAACCCCTATTCTAACAATTTCTTTAATTTAAAAAGAAGTCTGCTCTATCTATTCTTTTGATTGAGCAAATTTATCAGTCACTTATTATTATATTATCAATAATCTTGTTACTGCCCATAATAAATAAGTCTTTCTACGGATCGAAAGCATTGCTAAGGCGGAAAGTTTTTCTTGCCCCATGGTGATGTTATGTCTACCCGTTAAAGTAGTTTTATAATAACTTTAATTTTAAAATAAGGAAAGGACAGCGTTCTGCTTTGTTGGGCTGTGTGTACAATACGAATACGGTTTAATTAAAGGGACTTTCTCAATAGTTCAAACTTTTTACTAAAGTGGCTTCCAAGGTGAGTTTATAATTAATGTCAATGATACATCCGAATCAAGCTATTACCAGGACAATTAGAACGATAAATTCCTTTCTAGGTATAATACATTTCATAGATAGTTCGTTTTAAGTTTTCTTTATGTCAATATTGAAAAGTGTATAACATTCATTGTAAACATGGTTCTTTACAATTTTCTCACGGAAAAGATGGAATCATACTAGAGGATAACATTTTTCGGAGAAAATACTCGTGGCATACTATAAATCTTATAAATACGTCTCAACTGTGACCCCCAGTTTAATATTTAATTAGAAATGTAAATAATTTATTACTATATTAATATTATCTCTAATCCTTATATTTATTCTGTTGTATATATATATATCTTATATTATAACAGTATTCGATGCAAATTATATAGAGTTTAGATATTTGGATCAATTTTATGAAAGATAAGTAGATATTATTTGGACTAAGGTATTATATATATAGAGTTTAGTTAAAATTATTAGATGTATGCTGTAATTTTTTATAATTTTAGATAACCCCATAAATAGTTAAGTAAATAAATTAATAGATATTCAAGTAATACAAGTATACAAGTACCATATATTGGAATAGCTAAGTATAATCTACCACATCTACATATATATCTAGAGAATTAGCGTATATAATATCTTTATATAATTTATATATAGGATGTAGTAGTGATGGTAATAATATTTAATATAATATATTTGTAATAGTTACATAATAATAATTATATCTGTATGATAAATATCAATGTGTTCTGATGATTTAATTTATATATAGTATAGATATATTTGGAATGTTTGAAATTATAGTAGGACGGTAGTAATAAGAATAGGGAATTGATAAGAATTATGTAAGTAATATATAGTAATAATAAGTATCTTTAGAATTGATAAAGTTAGTAATGTAGATAATATAAGTATATAGCCTTATCTTCTAGTGCTATATTTCAATAAAATTCCTTGGTAGTTCTTTATATTTTATAATAACAGGTATAACTATATATAAGTCGTTATACTGATAGTTGCTAGCTTATAATTAGTGATGTTTCAATTTAGTGCATGAGGGGTAATTAATTGATTTGTATATTATGTTTAATATATATATATTCATATAATATTATAATACATATAGTATTATATATATATATTTAAATGTTGTGTTTTATAATATATTAAGTATTAATCAGGTTATATATATAATTTATGTTTAGTAAACATATATGTGTTCATGATAGAATATATAATGTAAATAGGATATATAATATATATTTAGTAATTATTATTACTATTATATTGTAATGGTGTAAATTATTCATATGATAGGTGATTTTACACTAGTGATATATTGGTAATACAAAATTACTATCATATATTTTGATGAAAGGAGTATGTATATATTATTGTGTCGTGGTTAGTGCTACAATTATTTTACATATACACTTTATGGTGTATTATTCATTAATTAATATCAATTAAGATCCTTATTTAATATTATAACTGTATTTATATAATGATGATATATCTATAGGAGTTTTAACCTATAGTTAGTTGATAAGGATAATATATTGTAGTATAATATTTAAAATAATATTAGAAGTTAAAATTAATAGTATACTATATGAAGTTATATTACTATTATAAACATACATTCTACCTATATTATATTCGGTTTGAAAGATAATTACCTTACAACTCTCATAAAGAATCAGTTTCGTATTATATATATATATATATTATATATATGATAAAATGAGATAGATGAATGGTCTTGTTTATAAAATATATATATATATGATACGTAGTGATGTTATAGTGTTATGAGTTAGTAGTTGGGAATTCATGATACTCAATGTATATATCTGGTGGAGAGCGAATAGAATAAAGATGGATTACAGAGCCGATAAAAATATATATATATATATAGGAATAATATTAGCTCTTGGTAGTTAGATATGGTATAAATATATGTGAGTTTGGATGAGGCGAGAAGAAAGTGTGCATTATTATAGGTATATATTTACTATAGTAGTAAACTTATTATTCGAGTATAGGTTTGTATTAAAGGATGTATATGTGAATTGCTTGTGTAATTATGTTCTAGTTATATATATATATATAATATATATATTTATAATAATTGGGATAAGAACCTATATTACTTTAATATCTATAATAATACTTATATATAAAGAATGTCCCCATGTTGGAGGATAGATACTAATCGCAGTTATACGTATCCTTTATGATAATTGCTCCTTATATATAGGGTTGGTAATATTTAGTTTCTGAACTATATTAGATACTATGAATGATACGTTATTACTGTGTAACTTCTATACACTTTTAATATTTATTAATATATATATATATAATAATATATATATTATATATATTAAGGGGTTATATTTTGCGTAGTAATAGTAGCTTGGGTAATAATACCTTTATTTTTTCTCTATATTATATTTTTTAATGATAATAAAACGAATTAAAATAATTAATTTATAATAATTGAAATAAATAATAAAAATATAATAATATAATCTAAAAGTATAATAAATATAAAATGAAAACTTAATAATAACCTTATACATTATATAATTATATATACACTATATATTATATAATAGAATAATATAATATAATAATAATTTACTAATAGTTTAGTTTAGATAGATTTAATAAATTCATGTAATACTCACAATCATTTATAATAATAACCTATAATATAATAAAGATAATATAATAATAAATATAAATAAAATAATAATCACCCTTAAACTTTATAATAATAAAATATAATAATATAATAATAATAAAATATTAATGATATATACTAATAACAAATAACCTATAGAATCTCTTAATATCTTTAAATAGTGAGAGAATGAGAATAAACTAAATTAATATAATTTAAAGAAAGTTTATCTCTATATTGATATTTGGATTCAATTCTTAATATAATTTACAATGATAATAGATATTAATTATAATTAATATTAATTATTTAATATTATATATAAATTAATCATAAATATTAATATATATAAATATAAATAATATATATATTAAATAGGTGTCTGGAGGTTCTTTTTTGTATATCGGTACTGTATATATATAATTAGCAAGCTAAATATATATATATACTTAATTATATATATATAATATTATATTAATTTAATATATTATTTATATATATCATTATATAGTATTATTATATATATATATTATATTATAATATTTATATTTTATAATATATTATATATATTTATATATATATATTATATATTATATATATATATTATTATATATATATAATAAATAATATTAATAATTTAATATATATATATATATATTAATTATTATATATATATATAATATTAGGTATAATATAATAATTATATTTACTATATATATTATATAATATATATATTTATATATAATATATATAATATATTAATAATATAATAATTATTATATAATATTATATAATATATATTATATATTATTTATATATATAATATATATATATATATATATATATATTATATTATATATATATATATATATATAAATATATATATTATATATATCATATATTAATATATTTATATATTAATATATATTATATATATATATATTAAAATATATAATTATATATAATATTATTATTAATTATATATATATTACTTATCAACTATATATATTAATATCTGTAAAAAAAAATATATATATGTTTAAATGCGTATATTATTTTGATAAATAATATTTTAATAATAAAATCAAATACATAAAAATTTAGAGTAATCAGGGTAGCTGATTGTCTCCAAATTTTACACTATAATCAAGAGAGAAATCACAATATACAATTATAATGAAAAAAAAATACTTTTCTATTAATAATAAGCGAAAATACTTAATATAATATTAATTACTTTATTTTTTATTTTTAATATAAATATATTATCTTCGATTATTCTATATATCTAATATATAAATATTAATTATACTATTGATTGAATAGTGTTAATTTTACATGTACTTTGTCTAATATTATACGATAAGTTTTTTTACTTTAATTATATATATACCTATATATTTATTTATTTTATATAAGTTTAGCATATATAAAAAATGTTTAATTTTATATAGGTTATATATATTATATAGATATATAATATGTATATATTTATCTATTCTGTGTTTTATAGTCTTAATCTTTTATTACAAGCGATATTAAAAAAAATAGAATTCTTATCTATTGATTGCAAAATCCAGTATATTATATCTTATATATATATATATTTATCTACTTATATATTAAATGTAAGTATTTATATATATATCATCGTTTTCAAATTTATAATTTAATATAAATAATAGTTATTGCATTAATTTTTTATATTCTATATATTTTGTACATTATATATATATAACTAAAAATAGATTGTAAGGTATATGTATTTAAATATAATATCTAACGAATTTAAATTATATCAATAACTTATATATATTTTATATATAATAAAATCATATTATATCTTAATATACATATAACTATCGATAATATATATATACATATACATATATTACTATAATATACATATACTTATATATATATATAATTACTATATATTATCATTAATCATATATATATAACATTAATTTATTAAATATATTATATATTTTAATCTATAATATTATATATTATAATTATATATAATATTAATATTATATATTATATATATATTTATATTATTATATATTATGTTAATATTCTATATCTATATAATATATATATATATATATATTAGTATATATATATTATTTAATATATATATTATATATTATATATATATATATATTAATATATATATTAATATATATATAAATTATATATAATATTATATATTAATTTATATATAATAGATAATATAATATATATTAATAACTATTATATTATTAATATAAATTGTAACAATAATTATAAGTTTATAAAATTATTTTCGATGTTTAGATTAAATTCTTTTACTAAAGATATATTATATATATATATATATATAATTATTATATATTAATATAATATATTATATATATTTTAATATATATTATTATATATATATATTAATATTATATATAAATTATATATATATATTAATATAATATAATATATATTATATATATATTATATTAATTTAATAGTTATAATATTATATATAAAATATTATTTACATATATATTATATAATATATATATATTATATATATATATATTTATTTATTTTTTAATAATAATAATGATAATAAAATATAATTATAATATAATTATAATACATAATTACTCTTATATATTAAATTAAAAATTTAATTATTTATATATATAATATTAATGCCCCTTTATATTACAGATATAAAACATTTAATATGATATATTACAATAAAAATAATAATAATAATATAATTAATTTATCATATAAATAAATTATAATCATATAATAATATAATATAATTAAGAATAATTATATATATATATCAATATTAATAATATATATAAATGATAATATAATAATATATATAATATTTAATAATATATATATTATTCTTATAATTCATAATAATATATAATTAATAATTAATAATTCAATGTAAATAGAATCTCATATAATAATATATTTAAATGTATATATAATACTAAATAATATATAATAATAATATCATTATAATATTCATTATAATATTATTTAGTCAATAAAATTAAATTATATGAAATTAAATCATATACAAAATTATAAAAATTAAATAAAAGTAATAATTTGAAGAGACTAAAATTATTACTATCTAAAACTCTTCTAATATTTCATATAAATTTAAAATCTAAATATCCCTTAAAACTAATAATTTATTGTTTTCTTTGAATAAAATAATAATATATAATAATATAATAATGATCGATAATAATTATAATTATAAATTTCAATTTAGAATTAATCTATATAATAATTCAATAATATATATAAATAATTATTATATATATTATAGTCTATTAATTTTTAAATATATAAAAAAATCTTCTTGCTCTCTTTGTGTCCATTTGTGTAATGATGTGGAGCACAATATTTTTGTCAATGCGATCTTTAACCTGACTCATATCTTAATATTATAATACCATTATTATTAATAATTGTGATTATTATTGATTTTTTTTTTATATTTTTTTAATTAATTTATAATTATAAATGTATTATTATTAGTAGTTATTTTATTATTATAAATTTTATGAATTGTTTTAGTTTGTAATTATTATTAATTATTTCTTTAATATTTATTAATTATTAGTATTATTTGTACTGATAATGAAACTTCTTTTATTGAAAAAAGCAATTTATAGAGAAAGTCTATTTTATATAGTCTGTTTGTCACTGCTAACGAGAATGATGGGGCAGTCTTGGCTCGCGGGAAACCAACGGGGACGTAGCTAGAGCGCAGCGAGCTGAAAGGGAGGCCACACGGCATGGTGTTGCTGCCACTGTTATCTTTGAGGCGATGTATCTGGAACGTAGCGAGCGGATGTAGAGCCTTGCCATGCATAGCCGCGAGCGTCGCGGGGTTTAAGTGAATGCCTGCAGCAAATACGCGAGCGTAGCGAGAGGGGTGAGCTTGCGGACCAATAGCGAGGTAGGAGCGAGGGTAAGCTGTGGAGCAATTCGCAGAGCGTAAGCGCGGGGTGAGTACCTTGCCTGCATATAGGTGAGCGGCGCGAGTGCTCAATATGGACAAGCTTGCTTCTGATTAGGAGCAAGAGATGTGATGCATTACGTTGCTTTAGATAATAATAATTATATGGTGGTTACTATTGAACATAAGCTAGTAAATTTTTGAATGTAAGAAATATCGGCTCTACATAACAATTTAGTAGACATTTGTTTATGTTCATTTGTAATGTTATTAAGACATTTTAACTATTTTTCAGCAATTCTTTTTATCATGATTGATGTTATTTTTTTTATAAACTTTTGACCGACTCGATATATTTTTCTATTCTACAAGCTATCGGGCATATAGATAAAGAATCGTCAAGAGCCATGGCTTATTAACGGTTTGTAAAGATTTTGATCTATGGTTAAGCATTCCAGGATCATACATAGAGATGGCTCTGACAGTTCGAATGGTAGGTTAAAAGCACATAAAAATAAAGAATGAAGAGTTTATTTACCTATGCTTTTGGAGGGAGAGGCTTTGGCGGTTTTCTTGAATGCCGAGATATAAAGGTTCTAGCATGAGAAATAAGAAATTAATTTTGAGAAAGGTCTTTATGGGAGAGATCTTATTTGTGCACGTACAGAGAAACTCTGTGGAGGTAAGATGGAATAAAGTGTAGTACCGTAGATGTGTCAAATTAATTATAGACAAGATCGCAGGAGACCTAAGACAAAGATATAAAGTGTGGGATCTAAACGAAGAAAAATTTTAAAAGGAGTTTAGTGAATGGATTACAGGAAAGTTTTTCACAGAGGAAATAGGGATAATAGGTCGACTGGGTTGGAAGTTTCCGAATTATTGAGAGCAATATGTGCAGGGTGAGGCCATGGAAAGTACAATAGTCGGTCAATATCGGTGCTGCTCGCAGAGAAGAATCACAGATGAAATTGAGAGGTGAAAAAACAATTTACGAGAGCAGGATCGTGGAGTGTTAATCGGTTAGTGGAAGGATCATTTACAAAGAATTGTGGTTGACGCTCTAAAACAAATTAGTAAGCAAAATTAAAATGTATCAGCAATGCGGCCGAGAGCACAGTGGACATTTCGCAGGAGAATAGCACTTTAAAGGACTCTCGGGAAAAAATATACGGATGGTAAGGGGTGTTTACGGTATCGGAATCAGCCTAGCTCTATTTAAAGTCGGAATGCTTAATAAAGAAATAGGTATAAATGGATAAAAAGAGTAACATGGAGTGATGTGATTCTGGGATGCAACTAAGTGATAGTTAAGCTGGCTTAGTGAGATAGGAAGAAATGGACGCTCAAGAAATTTTGTCAAATTTGATGTGAAAGAGGTCGAAAGTGGGGAATATACATAACGTGACTATCTGAGAAATTAGTGGACTTAGGAAATTTATATCGAGGTTATAGTGATCTGAAAAATATTTATATGGTAGAGACAGCATATATTAAATTAGGAATTGGATGTCTTTATAGTAAATTCGGTAGGATTTATTCATCGAAAGGAGGAGTCTATTATGTGAAAGTTAAAGGAGAAATATAAAATGTTGTTAACTAATAAGCAAGAGAAGGTGAGATTTTGAGGTTGACGGATTGCGATTTTCAGTGAGGTTCAACGGATAAGTTTTTAGACGTAAGATTATAGGATAATAGGAATAAGGGAGAGAGTATATACGTACTTCAAATAGGTGGGTCAGGTAAAGATCTATGAGTAACAACTGATATAAATTTGAATGAGGAAATTGATGGATAGAAGATAGAATTCATTTGTGCATGGAAGGAGGAGGGGTGATATCTCTTTTGAGTGGAATGTGATGTGCTAGAAGTAAGACAAGGACAAGGTGGCGGTGTTGATTTTAGAGCTATAAATAAATTGTAATGTGTCATATCTGGGGATAATAATATTCGGTTTGTGAAAGAATCAATTGGAAAATGAGTAAGAAGATTAGAATGATGGATAAGAACAATTTTATGATCTAAAGTCGCCCTATTTCTAATTAGAAATCGAATAGAGTTTTGGAAACAATACATTGGTTAGATTAAGGGGAGAGTATTTGTCTTACGAGGTTAGGCTTGGTATGTCAGTGCGCAGAGGTATTAGACATAAAAATTTAGAGAATAGTTTGAGAATTTATGTGGGAATTGGACGAGCGACCGATTCATATATTTTGATAGAGAGGAGTGGGAACTCTATTATTAACGCTTCGTTATGAGGAAAGATCTTTGAAGTTTGGTGCTCAGTCACGAAGGATTTCATGAATGTGTTGGATAGGATAAGGTATTGGACTACTAAGATTGATAAGAAATGCTAGAAGATTGCTTAGGGTTCGAGAAGCAAGCGATCCCTTTTAACCTTTGAGCAGATCTCAGAAGTATAATTTTCGATCGTTTGTGGAAAATTAATTTAGGGATTTTCATGTACGGGATTGAGTTTGAGGTTGTGTGTAGCTATTTAAAAGAGAATTTCTAGAAGGAACAGTAGTGGAATGAAGACATTGGTAATAACAAAGCTGTAATGTAAAGAGTCCTGTCAATAAGCTTGGAAGATGTAGAAGATAAGATCATGTGAGGGGTAAGATCTGGTTTAGTTGAGAAGTGGTGTAAGAAGAGTGGATTGTTGGTGCGTAATGCTAAAGCAGCTAATTGATTTGGAGTGGCGTTGGAGATAGGAGATGAAAGAAATTGTAGAGATAGAGGACTCAATGTTTGGTTGAGTAGATAAGAAAGACGTGATTGCGGATCATTATAATATAACGTAGCAGAATTAGAAGCGTTGTGAAGGATATATCTTTGTTTGAGTGGTGATTAAAGAGAAAACAATAAATGTGTGATTTCCAAACGGGATTGTAAGCTTTGTGAAACTGTGAATTCATTCAAGATGTGAGTGAAAACAAAGGGACTTGCGTGAGCATGATGGTGAAAAGTAGTGTTGGGAATTTATTTATATATATAGTGAGCATTGTGATAGAATTTGATTAAGTTTAAAATATAAGTTAGTACTATTATATACTCGGAAGAAAACAAGGCTGCAGTTAAAAAGTAATAATTCGGAACATTGGTAAATGGAGAATAGGAAGTGGAAGAAGAGGTTTTGGATTCGGACGATTGAGTAATTTGAAGAGATGTATGAAATACCCATTTTGCGGAGTAGAAAAACTTTATTGTGTCAAAAGTTGATTCGGGGTGAGAAGAGAGGTTAAGGTGGTGGTACATGTGTAAAAGTTGTGTAAAGTGTAGTCGTAAGAATCAAATCCAGGAAAGATTGCTCGTAAACTACGCGAAGCAGCATCTTTACTGTTGATTAACTATTGGAAAGAAATCGGCCACGCGCTCGACGCTTGACCTACAACTTTGGGAGGGAAAAGTTATTTGTGTGTTGATTGATCTGTAGGCCCAAGTAGATTTTTTGCGAATAATGGATATGGTAGTTTCTTAATAACGAGGGAGGGAAAGAGATCTCGAGGAAGTTAGAGGAGGTGTTTATTAGAAATGGTTTGCCTGGACAATTATTGGTTGATAAGCGGCGTCTTTCAGGTTATTGGATGTGAGGGAATGTGTGGAATAATGAGGATATGCGGTTAAATTCAGAGCGGTTTTAGAGGGGATATCATGTAATACGCGAGCATCTTAGTGGAGAGAACCATAGGGAATGTGTAAGATAGCGGGGAGACTTCAAGGTAATAAGGTAATTAAGGGTACAGTTTTGGTATAACTATTTTTAATTGACCAAGGGAGGGGGTTACTGAGATCCTGTCACCTTGGAGAAAGTTAAATAAAAAATGAGGCATTCTGAGAGTAGATTGCATCGCGGAAATTTTGGTAAGTAAAGGTGTTTTAATGATAGAGATGTGTCTGGGTGAAATCAAATGGTAAGCGAGTGTATACGAAATGTGGGGACAGGAAAAAAATCCTACGAGTTTTGTACGGATGTAATATATGAGGTCGACGGTATAGCAAGACATATTTAGCGAGGATTTAAAGTAAAGAATAAAGGTTTGATCGATAATCAATATTTTTCTTGATTTTGTTTCGATAATTGGGGTCGATGTGGTACCTCAATTGCCATACGACAACAATATATAAGCAGTTACTAATTGGAAATGAGAAATTGGTACTCTCATTTAGTTTAGCTTATATGATAATTAGCGATTGTAATATAGATACAACATACAGCAACATTTATTACATTTTAAGATAAATTGTTTTACATGATTGATTACGAATTTAATATAACTTTAACTTTAATTGACGCGCGTACTTTCTATCTAAATTTATATTAAAATAAATAAAATATATCATATATAATATAAATCAATCAACACTTTTTTTTCATCACATTATATTAAAATAAAAAATATATATCAAATTATTATTATAATATATCAACTAATATACCATCACACAACTATACACTGTATATATACTATAATATATCTATAAAAGCATATAGCTAATATATCCTATTTATATATAATAATACTTATATATATTATATATTTTTATATATACTCGTTCGGAATGTGGAAGCTCTCGCCACGAGCGTCCAGAAAATATAGATACGTACTCATCATCTTAAGCCAGGAGTCCCACCCCCTTCCAGGTGCATTACTGTTTTCGCTTGTGCCTCTTTTTAAAATCGAGCCTTAAACTGTTTCGATAACCAGAAACCCTTCACTTCCCGTGTTTGATGTGCTTTGTGTGAACACATGTCTCAAGCCCACACACCACCCACAAAAGAAGTGAGGCAATTCCAGAAACATATTGATATGATTCTCTCCATTCCATTATGAAAAATTGCCAAATGTGGTGCTAATTTAAGCGAAGAATTTACGAGGTACTCTTCCCCACACTTCAAGGCGAATTTTGTTGTCATAAAACAAAGCACTACTTTGGATGATGTTTTTTCGCAGTTGTATTGTAACACGATCAATTCATCTGACGATTATTGCTACATTCACGGAGTTAGGTGGCTTCTAAAGATTTGTTTCAAGACTTCTATAACTCATTTGAAACAGTTATTAATTTACTCGAACAGCTGACCACAGGTTTGCAATTCATTAAAACGAAAGACGAACTAGATGTTGCTTCATTTCTGATATTTTTGACATTAGAATATAGAAGCTACAAGGTGAAATGAATTTCATCAAAACAAAGGGATTATAGGCTTTATAGAGGACTACAGTGGTTTGAGAAGTAATTTAGGGGTAAAGCTTACGTAGTTTCCTAATCTTTACTGGCTGTTTGGGAAGAAAAATGAAACTGCAGTAATGGACTTGATAATTTATTGTTTTCACTTAATGCTGAAAGAAAACATGGAAACTAGATTTCAGGATATTAATTAGCGCTTCAAAATACCAATGGTATTCCGTTTTCCACGATTGACTGCAGCTATATTTCAATAACCATCGAGGGCCTTATACTCAAAGGCTGACAGTGATGTCAAATTTTATTTAATTGAGCTTGGATAACGAAGTATTTTTGGGCGAAAAAAAAGATTCGTATCCTCTTCTATGGGAAGAATTAAAGTAATGCTTCTGGCTTTTCCTTCAACGTATCTCGTAAAACTTCAGGTTGTCCCATCAATGAAAACAAGCAGAAACAAATGGATTTTACTAAGAGAGGTGATTTAGATTTCCTAGTACAATCTCTTCCTGACATCGTTGTGCAAGTCAGCTATGCAGCCACTATGTAAAAATGATGTTTAATATGTAAATAAATTTTTAAGAATAATAATAAGTCTTTTAATAATATAATAATAAAATGAATATAAAATTATATATATATAATATATTAATAATAAATATAATAATAATAAAATATAAAAACAATTATATATATAATATATATTATTATATAATATATATATTATTATATATATACTTATATAATAATATTTACTATATATAATATATATATATATATATTTATATTTATATTACTAGTATATATATATTTATATATATATTATATATTATACATTTTAAATCTAAAATATACATTCTTTTGCTAAATTTATGCAATAAGGAGGATACTTGAGTTTGGAAAAGGTTGAGAACTGTTGTAAAGCAACATTTTGCAATCTGTTTTCCAAGCTTAGAGTGTCAAGGTTAGGGGTTTTTAAAGGTCAGTGAGAACCGAATTTAAAGGCTCTCGGAAGAACCGACTTTCAAAGTTTATGAGCTAACTCAGGGTTTTACCCCAAACAGATGGGCGGAGCCCCCAAGGGAGTTTTTTGGTTCCTAGAAGGTTTCTAATGATCGATAGATATTTTTAATTATGATTTAATTTGATTTTACAAAAAAAATTTTTTTACCCTATTGTTAAAATGTCTTTCTACGTGCTCTGGTGACTTTTAACATTGAAAAATATAATGAAAGAAAAATTTAACATTCATTGATTTATTGGGCAGTGTATGAGGGGAATGACGAATTAGGATAGAATCTCTGGAAGGATTCAGGACGAATCCCAAGTGACATTCCTGGAACCTGAAACAAAAAAACAATTAAAAAAAATAAAAAAATTAAAAAAATTAAAAAACATTTAAAAAATTAAAATAAAATTAAATTAAACAAAATAAATAAATGATGTGTTAATTAACGATTTTAATTTTTAGCGGTGCATGTCCCGGCAGAGGTTCACTCTGCCCATCGCAGCACCGCACCCGACTGTACCGCCACGTGTTGATGGGTTTGACGTTCAAATCTGGAAATGGTGTAGAAAGTTGGATTCGTCTCCAATACAATTAGAAGATGGAGGATAATGGAAGGAAGGAAGAAGGAGGAATAGGTAGGGAGGAGTAAGGAACCCGGAGGTGGTCCCTAGACTGAAATAAAGAAGAAGAAGAAATGCACGAGTGCATAAGAGAAGATTGAGGAATGAGGAAGAATGAATGGTGTTTGGAACCCGAGGATGGTGTAACTGAAATAAGAGAAGAGAAATGCGGAGTACATTAGAAGATGGAGAATGGAAAGATAGACGGATGAAAGAGAGAAGGAACGATAGGAGGAAGACTAAGAAGAAGCAGAGTTGTACTGGTGGCTCCGGTGCTGGAGCCGGTACTGTGCTGAAGTAAACATTTGTTTAGCCTCAGACTGACTTTTATTCAAAATCTTCCTTTTTTTTCATAAACGTCAACTAAAAATATTTGTTTGTTATTTTTTTTATAGTTATTTATTTTTTATAAGGTTTCCAATTTTTAGTTTTTCATTTATTTTTTGCTTTAATTAATTTTTTAATTACTTTTAATTTTATTTGTTTAAACATTTTGTTTTAACTAAAATTTTATGCTTTTCATTCAGTAATTAATAAATCGTAGAATTCCATAGCAGCATCGTTATATGTGGTATAATAAAGAAATCTCAATTGTAAAAATTAGCATTCATTTTAGATCAGTTACAAAAAATAATTTCGACTCCTAGGGTAACTTAAGTATGTGTTTGAGGGATCACTTTTGTATGTCAAAAAAATTTACATTCTGGTATAATATTAGAGCATATACCTTCTTAGCTACATCGTTATGTGCGTTAGGACAAAGAAATCTAACGTTGTAAAATTTAGAATTCATTTTAGATCAGTTTCATGTAATAATTTCGACTCCTAGGAAAATTTAATTACATGTTCGAGGTATTTCTTTTGTATAACTAAAAAACTTACATTCTGGTATAATATTAAAGCATAGACTTCAGTAGAGACATCGCTATATATGTTATAACAAAGAAATATAAAGTTGTAAAAATTAGTATTCAATTTAAATTAATTTCAAACATAATTTCGACTCCTAGGGTAATTTAGGCATGTTTTTGAGACATCACCTTTCAACGAGTAAAATAGGCCTGCAAAATAATAATTAATAGAAATATTTATACACCGCAAAAAATAACCGAAACTAACACGCTGCGTCAGGGGAAAAAAATTTGCAGATTTGTCAGGGAATGTCAGATAAAGTCAGGAAATCAAATTCAAAATTTTGACTGTGACTCTGTGAACCCTGTTTATGGATTCTCCCCAACTTTTGTGGAATTTCGTACACCTTGGTACTAACCACCAAGACAAATATAAAAAAAAACATAAATAAAAATAACGTTGAATGGGTTATATCGATGAATATAGTTCAGTTCACCTAAAGTCATTATTTTTAAAAAAGATAAATAGCTCTATAATAATTAGTAAGGGGAATCTTACATTTTAATAGAATAATGGCATAGAGAATGATACCTTCGTAATTGTAAATGACTATGAGACAATTACCCAGAGTAAGTGTGAGGTGGGAATACTTCAAAAATCTGCTGCCAGGTAACATTGGCAGCGTAATTTGAAAAGGTGGATAGTGGAAGTGTGTGGCTTGAATGGTGCAAGAAGAGAAATTAGGTATTTTTGGGAATGAGGTAATTAAGTAAGAGAGCGTAATGAAGGTTTTAGAGTGAGAAAGTCTTGCATGGTGATAAATGTCAGCGTATATGAGTGGCAATTACTTATTTGAAGTTGTGCTAACAAGAGTTTATTTCTGTTACCGCTCTCAATAATGACGCGAAGCAGTAATATGAGTAATAGTACCCTTTATATAAGGGTAAGGAGGACTGTAGGAATTATAGGTAGAGTGTTGCTAGAGAAGATATATGCTGTAATTTTGATTGAAAGAGTGAAAAAATATGTCGAGTGACTGATTGATAAAGAACATGGTGCATCTAGAAGTGTTAAGTGTAATTTTTTTGGATGAATAAATTTTTATTAATTCTGAAGCAAAAATTTTATAGAAAAATGAGAGAAGGAATGGTCTTGAAGTACATTTTTATGAACGTACACAGGGTATGACAGGATTAATAAGGAGGCTCTGTGGCAGGTGTTAGTGACATATGTGTGGTATTAATTTGTGACTTGTCTGAATGGAATCAAAGAGTATGTATGACGATTTAGTGAAGCGTCGTGTAAGAAAAAATTGAAAGGTGATTTGATTTATATGGTGTTAGTATTAAAACGTGAGGAGGCAGGTATGTGTTTATACAGGAAGTTTATATGTTATTGTCTCCTTAGGTTTTTAATTTTATAATGTATGTTGACTTCAGTTACGAATCGAATAAAACTTACGGTCTTGCCTCTCGCGATGGAGAAATGGAAAAAACCAGCTTGGAGGGTGCCCTGCTTAATTTTTTATGCTGCTGATTTTTGGTTTTGTGCGTGCGGCGAAATCGAGAGAGTTTAGAGGATTAGTGAGAAGGGTTGGAGGGTGTGGTAAAAGAGGGGTTTGAAAAGTAATTATAGATAAGAGTAAGTTTATGGTGTGAGTTGAGAGAGAATCCAGCCGGTGTAATCCATGCATAGAATGGTAGCAAACTGGGAAAACAAGTATCTGAGTTTTAGATTTTTAATATAATTTAGGACATATGTTGGAATGAAAAAGCGGGAAACGGAATGATGATACAGGAAGTATGGTGAATGTAGGAAAGTGTGGCTGTGACCAATTTAATCTAATTTGTGTGGATGTCATGTAAAGGTACTAAGTCTTGAGTGCGCTAAAGTTACTTTGATGAGTGTGCATTTACTCTCACAATACCCTAGCAATTTATAGTAGTGAAAATATGGTGTGGAGTAAGAGTTATAGATCTAAGGTACAATGTGTTCAGATATACAATCTTATTTGCGTGTTAGTGTGAGAAGAATTATTAAAAGTGGAATGAACGCCAAGCAATTAGCGCAGTTTTGTTGCGTGTGAAAAGAAAGGGCGTAAATGAAGAAAAATAAACGACGTGCATTGAAGATGTTTGGTTCATTATGGAAAAGGACTATGGATGATAGTTGGTTGTTAAAGCGATGTAACGTGGTAATGTTTCAGGTGAATTGAGCGTTTGTGGACGACCAGAAGTAAAAAAGTGACGAGTCACTAAAGGATGTGCTGGATAAGTGGAATGAGAGTTTGACACAGGCGAGATGAAAGGTGCATAACAGGAATGAATGGCGGGGTTTTGTGAGGGGGTATGGTTGTGGGCTTTGCCCAGGGGAAGAACCCCACATTGACAAGATACCACAGTGAGGGTCCGTTGCAGACTCGTGAAACCCTAGGGTGGATTTTTCTGACTGCGATGAGTTCGACGTCAAGCGAACATTCGGCACTAGAGGAATGTTTTTCGTTACCTTCCTTGGCTGCTCCATTTTAGGATAATTTGTAACTCTAATTATAATTACAACCTTTCAATTAGGGAAGTAGGATCGGCGAACCATTTTCGGGGTTTCGGAGTCGAAAATCCAAGTCCAATGCCGACATGACGATTAAGGGTGAATTTTCTTTTCAACTTGCGCCATGTTCTTCTACCATTCTGTTCCGGGGATAGGAGGTAGATGATGATGATAATAATTTTTTGGTTTTTCATTAAAACTAAAACATTCTATATTTTTTAATTGGTTTAAAATTCATGGTTTAAAAATCTGATTCTTGATTCTGATTCAAGTTATTGAATGTCACTCAATTTTGACTCCGTCCGATTCTGATCACCCAAAATTAAACAGACATGCTGCATTACGGTCATATAATTAATGATTTCTGTAACCCTCGTTTTCTGGGCAGTAAATTTTAAAGCATAAATGGTCATTTGTTATTGAATGTAATCTTTTCTCTTTTTATTATTTTTTTATTATTATTACTATTAATTAATGATGCTTATGACCTCCATTAAATTATACCAAAAAATCTTAATTTGTAAATGCAAATGTTATTCACTTAAACTCGCGATAAGAGAATTGCCAATGTTAAGCGATTACTAAACTATAAAACGTAAAATCTTAAATGTACGTGTGTGTATTATGTTACTGGTGGTTGACTGAGGACCTGACGTACCCTAGCAATAAAGAAACGATCCATTAATTATAGGGTGATTATATTTTATGCCCAAGGGAACCACATTTTAGATTTTTTTAATACTTTCCAAGTTTTAGGCAAGTAATCATGTCCAGGGAACCGATGGTTTCTTTAAATGCGCCTCTAAGTTTAACAATTAATGTACTTTAACAGATTTGTCAGATTTCTTAAATACATTCTCTGTTTAACATTGTTATAATTCACCACAGATTAAGGTCAATCTCGATATCCTCTCCTCAATACCCGAATTGAATCTCCAAATGGTCAAGTTGCTGCCAGAAGGATGCTCTTCCCAACTGCGAACTCTATGGGACCGACGAAACCTTCAGACGCACTTAAACGAGCTATACCACCTGGATTGATGTTTTCTTCCGTTGCTGGTAGCTCTCCTATGACTAGTAACAACAGTCAAGGGTCAATTAGTTCCCCAAACAGTAAAGGTGGCCAGGTTCGTAAAAATATTTTAAAAAAATGTTATTTATTTATGTTTTCTTAATTTATTTTAAGTATTATTTGGGAAGGCTAAATAGGTTTAGTTAGATTGGTCAATATTTTTAATACAGGCAGCTGGGGAGAGGGAGAGGAGAATGAGTCAAATGCTAAAAAATATATTGTAATATTAAAAAAATATGGAATGCGAAAGGACCCTTAAAAAGAGGGAGGGAGCTGAAATATATTGGGGTAAGTTTAGTTAAATATTTTCAAGAGTTGTAGGTATTATACGGGAAAAGGAAGTCCTCGATGAGAAAAACATGTTCACTCTACTAGTTCTTTGGAAACAATTTTTTTTTCAGTGAATATATAGGAACTTGATATCAGATACTAAGAGAATACCAAATTTAAATATTGAAAATAAATATTTAAGACTAACAAATTTGCATTTTATTATTTTCATGTGTGCTAATTTTCATTTTCCTATAGAATACACCCACAAAAGAAAATGTAAACAACTCATCACAATCGAACTGTCCAACTCCAATCACAACCACCATAGTCACAATTGGTGCTAATAATAAAAAAACGGACTCTATGAATAAACAAGAGATCTCTAAGAAAGACAAACCTAGGAGACATGGGTCCTTAGCCCTATTTTTCCGAAAGTTTTACACGTTAGCCAATATGAGGTTGAGAGACCTCTGCGATCGCTTAGACATCACTAGTCACGAACTTCGTCAAAAAATTTGGACCTGCTTTGAGCATTCAATTATTCATTACACGGATTTGATGAACGATAGGCACATGGACCAGATGGTTATGTGTGCCATTTATATTACTTGCAAAGTTACAAAAAATGACAAAATATTCCAGGAAATTATGAAACATTATCGTAATCAACCCCAGGCAGCATCACATGTATACAGGAGTGTTCTGATATCAAAGACTCTAAACAAGATGGATTCCAGTTCGGGAACTCCTCAAGAGGGTTAGTAATAGATCTGCAAATTCAAATTAATTTTTTTTTTTTTTTTTAGCTTTTGTGAGTTCAATTCTTTCTATTTGCAAGAAAAGAGATGTGACAAAAGTTAAAAAAAATAACAATTCTAGCAATAAATTGAAAAAAAAAAAAAACTTACCCGTTTAATTAATTTTTGGTCAAAAACTTTCTTAATTGTAATAATTGTAATTTTGCCCACTTATAGTTGTCAGAAATGTTACTAATTCGGAAAGATCTTATGAGAAAATGAATGTTAAAGTAGCACTAGTCAGAAATTAATAATTTTGAATTAGCTATAACTTTCCATCAAACTTGCGATTTATGAATATATCCATATTTCTAAAATTTTTGAATGTTTTAATCCATAATCTAATGGTAATTTTATGTTTAAGACTGGAAGCTTATATTAAATCCATAAATTAAAATTTTAAGAAATATTAAGTTTTTTAAATTATATATCACTTATAAATTTTTTTTTTTTGTTTTTTTTTGAATTTTGTTTTTTTTTTTAAACAGCGTCAGGACCACCTCCTTTCCAACTTCCTAGTCAATGTTCGGCGGAACATTCGTCTGCAAAATACTCTGAGTCTGGGGAGAGGGGGCGACTTTAATAATAAAGTCTTTAACGAAATATAAGTCAGAAATGAGAACTTTTGCCCCTAAATTTAGGCCAAACACAGAGAGGAATTATTAGCTATAAACAGTTGCCTTACACCTCTCGGGAGAGCAGTTTTATAAATAATGAGTTAGCTTGTGAATCCTTTTTAGTTCTACAAAATAGAAGAAGAAGCCATAGGCAGAGCGATTTAAGATTGACCTATTAAACCTGGTGGTTAATGATGCATTCGTAAAGGTGGTGAGAAAATTCTGTTACCACTAGTGGCTAAGTCTGCAGTATATTGGGTTTTAATATTTTTTTGTGGGGAGGGGAAAGGGGATCGAATTCGAATGAAATTAACCTCCATTTTTATATGGCTTCACCTTGCTCTTTATGCATTCTATATCTTTACACACTCAATCTCCAGGGAAACATCTTTACTGACCACCATTTTTATCCACAAATCCATATACACATACTTAATGTCCTCACCCCTCTTCTAGACAACATCTTACAGACATGCCTACTACTTATATCCCTATGTGAGGGGGAGAAAAATTGCCCACATCGTCACGTCCTAGCGTGTCGTTAAAGGCGACTAAAGGGACAGTGGGTTGGATTGTCTGCCCACTACCAATTATCATTGCCAGAAATGTTAACATTGCAGCCTCGAGAAGGTTATGATCGTCGAAACGGCGCTATCTATTAGTCCGGCGAAATTGTAGGAATCGTTATGGCGTACATGGAATGTGCAGTTGGATAAATGAAGAGGGGAGAAGGTGATGAATCTGATTTAAAAGCGCAAAATTTGATTGGTCGCTGTTGTGAAAACAAGAGATGAAAGGAAACGCCTGTGAAAATTTCAGTGTTGTGGTAGTGAAACAATGTGTGTGCTCTGCTGCTGGAAAGGAATGAGAGGGGGGAAAGAAGAAGTTGCAATTTTGGATATGAAATGACCTGTTTTGGTAACAAAAGCTATGGTTAGTAGACTTTGGTGTGTTGAAGTAGTACTCTAAGAATTCTTATGGTTAAATTTAAGTTGAAAAGTCAAGTAGTATTGTTTTGTGACGTGATGGTTGCCTATCTGAAGGCGGAAAATTTTGAAGAGGTATATTTATGGGTTAATCATGAATGATAATTTGGATGGGTGAATAGTGAGCTTCTGATTGATTGTTTGGGGTTTACCTAAAATGGTTGGAATAACATGTTGATCAGAAAAGGGATGTATGAACAAGTGTTTTGTTTTATAAGTCAGCGAGAAGAAATGAGAATGGTAGGAAGGTGATGATTTTTCAAAGGAGTAATATTGGTCTTTTTTTTTAAACAACCCAAGGTATCCATAAGTATACTAGCAGTTGCGTAATAGGGTAGAGATTAGGTATATCGAATTGGATAAGTATGATGGGATTTTGTGTTTTAGTTTGAGAAGAGATGCGTTGAAGTTATGTGTTGGATGGTTAAATCAGTTAAGGGGATTAGGAATGGGATTATTATCGGATCATTATGTTGTCTATGTAAAATTAACGTTAGTGGCGGGCTTGCCTGAGAGAGGAAGGTGTGATACGGATGGAAGGGGTAGATCTTAATAGTGAGAGTTAAGTGAACAAGGTAATAAGGATAAGTACTAGAGAGCGCTCGCAAGTAAATCAGTTGTTGAATGTGGAACTTGTTGAAACTGAACAAATCTGGTAGCAAATTAAGGAAGCAGTTTGTTAGCAGTGCAAAAAAGTATGTAGATGTGCTAATGTTGAGGAAGTTAAGAATGTTAAACTGTGTTTGCAAATGAATGACGGGTGATGAATGCAGCGGCTAAAAAGTGAAAAAAGAAGCGTGGTATTGAATGTCCCCTAAATACAAAAATTTAAGTTTACAAAAAAGAAAGAAAGATGTTTGGAATTATATAAGATGAAAAAAAAATTACTTTAAAAGTTGTATACGTAGTAGAAAAGAAGAAGTAAATGAAATTTTGGACAAGGAGAGAATGGGGACTTACAATGGAAATAGGAAGCTCTCTGGAAGGAAGCGCGAAAATGTTAAGAATGAAGAATAAGGGAAACGTGCTTAGAATAATGAAATAGGGATGGGATGTGCTTTTGTAAACTGATGAAATGGCATGATGAGGGTGAGGAGTGTGAAAAGAACACTTCAAAAATCTTCTGCCAAACATGTGAGTAATTGAAGAGGTCAATACGTAAGAGCTGTGGGTTTGATGGTTGCAAGAAGGAATATAATTTTGGGATGAGGTCATTAGCAAGGAGGAGGAAATAGGTAGAGTGAGAAAGTTTAAGAATGTTAAATCTCATATGTTAGTATTAAAGAAAAATTATTTGCGGTGAAATGATCAAGAACATAGGTGAGATGGTGATTGATAAAGGGTAATTGCTGTAATAATAGCGTTTATAGAGGTTATAGTTCCGTAGGATTGAAGGAGAGCAGTAGTCAAGTAAGGTAATAGTACCCTAATAGTAATAGTAGAGGAGATAAGGGGAACTGTGAGGAATATAGGGAATTGTTTATTCGATGTTGTAGCCAAATATATGCTGGTATTTTACGTCGAGGATAGTGCGTCGATGATCTGAAGGACCGATTGATGTGAAGAACAGGCTTATCGTTTAGGAGTGGTAGAGATTTGAGTGGATCAAATCTTTACAGTGAAGAACAAAAGGAAGAAGAATAAATTTGTATTTAGGTTTTTATGGATTTGCAACAGGCCGTATGACAGGATTAAAGGGAAGCTCTATGGCAGGTTTAGTGATATATGGTGTTGGTCGGTAGGGCTTGCTGAATGGAATCAAAAAGTATGTATGATGATAGTGAAGCGTGTTAAGAATAAATGGAGCAATGGTGCAGTGGCGTTGTAGGTTAATAGCGGAGTAAGAACACAGGGTTGTGTAATGTCTCCTTGTTAATTCAATTTGTTATATGGATGGGGTTATGGAAAGAATTCGAGGTGGCGATGGCAGGTAATGGTTGTTAGAATGGTGGCAGAATGGCAAGAATAAGTGGAGTGTTGCCCTACCTATTAAATGCGGATCATTTGGTCATGTGTGGTGAATCTGAAGAGGAGTTTGAGAGATTGTAGAGAGATTGAGGTTATGTAAAAGGAGCGGGCTTCAAAGTAGTTAAACGTGGATAAGAGTTAAGGTTATGGTTGTGAGTCGAGGACAGTCCTCAGTGTTGAAGTTATGTTAGCATGCGTGCAGCAGCTTCGAAGCAGACATGATGTCTGAGTTTTAATATTTAGGGTAAATGTTGGTTGAGAAGAAGGGAACGGACGATGCAGAGTGTGGTAGTAGGAAAGTTGTGAAATGCAGGAAGTGCTGGTGCAATTAAAATCGTTGTGTCGTGAATATGTAAGAAGGAATACAAAGGGACTAAGATCTACTTGAGGGTATGTTGTTACCTGTTGTGATTGTATGGTAGTGAGACTATGGTCTGAATAAGAAGTATAATCTAAAGTTACAATGTGTTCAGATGGACATCTTAGGGACGTGTTAGGTGCGTATTAGGTGTGAGAGAATTGATAAAGAGAGGAATGAAAGTATTAGAGAGAGTTGGTGGTGTGAAGAAAAGGGGTTAAATGACGAGAATAAATTGAAAGTTATGTTGAGGATGGTTTGTCATGTAGAAAGGATGAATGAAAAGTCGGTTGGTAAGCGGAAATGTTTATAGTGCGAGAGTGTGTTGGGGAACCGACCGGCTGGGGAGAACCGAAGAGAAAGGATTGAAGTCGGTGTGAACACGATGTCTGAAAGGAGAGAAATGTGAGTTTTGCCAGAGGCGGGAAGAGAAGGGTGCATGATAGGAGAGAATGGGCCAGGGGATGAACCCTAGGCATGGTTGTTGAATGGCCCACCTGGCCAGGGATGAACCCTTACATTGGACGATTTACCATGAGTGAGGGCCCGTCGCCGGGTTCCCATGATCTCTAGGGTGGTGGGATTTCGTCGTCTTTTGACGAGCTCTCACTAATTGATTGTACAGAGGGGCGGTAAGGCTGGGCTTCTTTCCGACTTGCATCATGTTCTCCTACTGCTTTCTTTTCCGATGCTTGACAGCACCTACCCCCAATCTTGGGGCAAATTCAGAGAAGGTGAAGAAAAAAGAAGAAAAGAATATATATAATATATATACTATATATATATATATATTAAATAATATATATATATATATATTATATATATATAAATAATAATTATATATATATTAATAATATTAAATATATATATTTAAAAACTACCTTTAACGTGCTTTATCCCTTATGCAGAGGGTTTAACACGCGTGAGGGACCACAGGAAACGAACCATTAAGGCGGATCCCCAAAACCACGGCCCACCAACGTGTTCCCGCAGCTCAAGTGTTTAATTCTTGCCCACCAGGTTAGATAAAACCCAACTGCTACGCAGAGGATTGAACCAGCGTCCTCTCCTATGAGAGGCGGTGACTCAAAAACTATATATTACCTAATATAATACGATATTAATATATAAATAAATATTATATATATATATATTATATAAATATATAAATATATATATATATATATATATATAATATATATATATATATAATTATATTATATAATATATATATATATATATAATAAATATAATATAAATTATTATATATATTATATATATATATGTATATATATATATATATATATTATATATATAATATTATATTATATGTATTATTTATAATTATATTTTTTTTTCCTTTTTTTTCCCCCCTTTCAGCAAGAAGCAATTGCTCCGAAAATTATCACCTTACCAGATAACACGCGGTAACTCCAATATCACCTCGGAAGAAGGGTTCTGTTAAAGTCAATTCTGTCGTATGTAAATTCACTAAAACTTCATAGTCCTTTGCAAGGGGCAACACCCATGTCACCTAAAAGACCTCTACCTTATTATTTGAAATAAAAATGGGAATGGCAATAGGATTGAAAATTCTTTTTAAAACTAGTATTATTTGTTCTTTGAAGCTGTAAATATAGGGAATTAATTAGTTTTATAAGTTAATGTGCTTTAATAATGTACAATATCTTCCTTTAATGTTCATAATTTCTTATGCCTAGTTTTTTTAGTTATTCAAATAATCTAGTGACATTACTAAAACTTTAAAAGCAAAGTTAAATCTATATGAATGATCAAGGTATAGTATGATTGATTCTGCTTTAAAAGGCCACGTACATTTGGTGGGTAATTTTGACAATCCTTTGGAGTATTGATGAGTTGGTTTCACATGTTAGCCTTGTCGACATATATGTTTATAATTTTGCTTAATAGATTTGTATAAATTGCGTGATGAAAATCTAAACCTAATTCTAAGCCAATGTCAACTCTGATACTAAATGGACAATCTTAATATGTCCACGTGGGTTCTGTCTTTATTTTCTTGTTATTATTTAAACTTTTTTTTTGTGGGGACGTGCATAAGGTTATTAAATTTTCGGTTCTGTTTCAGGATCTGCGAGTTATTAATAACATGGTGAAGATGCAGAGTGGAGGCAAACGGCTAATGCTGTCAGAAATAGATGATGCAAAACTTTCACGAACGGATGGATTCAACCCAGTTGCTCGGAGGTTTCAAGGAGTCATTGGTGAACGTCAGTCTCCAACAATGTGTGAAAATACTACTGTTCAAGTTGGGACAAGTGTACCTTCTGATTCAAATGGTGTTAAATCTTAGCCAAAATTGTTGTAGGATTATTTTTATTTTATTAAGTTAAATAGGTAAAGATTGTATAAAATAAACATACTGCCTTATGACAAAAATGTTGACTTCAATGTATTTGTTGAAGTATTGTTGGCTATTTAAAAAAAAAATGGAAATACATTAAAAACTGGGTACAGGTCAGTACCCAGATTATAAATTAAAAGGCGATTTTCCTTTTTTATGAGTAAAGTTACTTTTAAAAAAATTTTTGCAATATTTTATAATATTTAAAGAATAAAATTTTCTTTATTTTATATATAAATTAATTTACTTGGTCGTTATTTTTTTACAAATTGTTTTGTGAATAAAAAGCTTTATTATACGTTTGTTTATTCATTATACATTTAAGTTGAGCAAAGGTACTATACTTCATCATCATCCACTCTCCCCAAGACTGGGGTTAAGGTGCGTGACATGCACCGGAAACAGAAAAGTAGTAGTAGAACATGACACGTCGGAAAGAAAGCCCAGCCTTACCTCCCCCATTATACCTATTAGTGAGGACTCGTCGCGGTCAGAAAATCCACCCTAGAGCTTCACGGGACCGCGACGGACCCTCACTATGGCATTTCGTTAGTTTGGGGTTCATCCCTTGGCCCAGGTGGGTCACTATACTTATTTGGAATATCATTACCTCCTATCCCTAGATTATTTCTTTTAAAAGTTTACCCTCATGCCATGAACTTTTACCTTATATGAAGAGCGGAACTACTACTACTATAGGGAATAGAGACGTGCACCCAACAAAGAGTTCGATTTCTTATAACATCCGCTATGAAAGCATGATCCAATTCTTGCCTTAACCTGGGTGCAAATCTTTAGCTCCAAATAAAACTTTAATTTCCATCGTGCTTTCGTCTATTGCCCTTATTTGATGGGAGCTTTCTTCTAGAAATCTATCCCAAAAGTTATTCGATCCTTCATCATCACACGCACTATGCTAGGATACACAAGTTTAAATTTTAAATTAGGTTAAAAATTTGAGTGCTCAAGAAATATTCCTTTATCAAAGGAGGCAGAACTGGGAATCGAAGCCCAAGTTTTTTACTATAAAATAGTTATTCAGAATTAGAGCTACATAATTTTAAAATGATGTAGCCGGAGTTGGGGGAGGGGGAGGGTAAAAAACCCGGGTAATTTCACAATGGTTAAGTTGGAATCAAAGTCTGGTATTCTAAGTGGTTGAATAAAAAGGAGGAAGAAAAAAAAAAAAAAAAAAAAAACTAGCTCCACAAAAATGTTTAAACCTCTCTATACAAAATCAACCAATTAAAATTTTCAAATGTGAACGGCATAAAATGTTATGTCGCAAATTAGGGGGAAAAAAAATAAATTAAAGTTAAAATATATCTTCAGCCCAATACCAAACTTGCTATTTTTAACTTATGTACACCAGCAACAAATCTACCTTTTAAAGTTGAAAAAACAAATGCGTTTTGAAGGTTTATAATTAACCCCCCCCCCCCCCCTTGCCCTTGGCTTCGTTCGCGCGTTTTTCCAATATATATAACGAACATTTAAATATTTTCTCCAAACTACAAATTTCAACATTCGTGGTCGACCATGATGATCTGTGCGTTATAATACTTGCATTTTTTTTTATCGTTCATGTATAAAAAGGGGAGAAAATTTGGCAATTTTATTTCAACAAAAAACAACAATATTTTATATTAAACATTCCTATATTAAATTTTTGCAGATATATATTTTAATTATCATTAATAAAATAAAAAATTAATAAGGAAAAAAACAATTATTGACTTTTTCCAAAAAGCACAAAAAAAAGGGTACTTCTACCTTTGCAAGAACTTAAATAAAGAGCGGACTTCAGTACAAGTCAAATTTATAGATTCGTCACATAAAATCAAATAGAAAAATAATAAAAAATAATAATAAACTATTTACCCTCCTTGTATTTGGACCCAAACCTGAATTATATATAAAAATAACGATGAATAATAATGATAAATAATTGTAAAACACGTTTTATATTATAACATAAAATATATGTTGTGGTCCACGTCAGTTAAGTCTACATAATAATAATAATGTGACTTGATATTTTGTTTTCAATGAGCTAATACGGTGAGTGCAAGCAAATTAAGACCAATTAAATATAACTATTCCTTATATATAAAGACAAGGTCCTACACTTATTTCACATTTTGACCCTACTTTTTTCCTATAGTCTATCCATAAGCCATTTATTTAGGTCTTTTTCCGCTAATTCGACCAAAGACTGCGGTAAATTGCTGGGGTTGTTTTTACTGTAATTACTGCTACCAGTGGTACCTTGGTATTTCGATTCAGATTGCGAGAGCCATCTTAATTTTTGTGCGTACTCCATATTGCGATCGTTAACCTGGCTTTTATTATGCGGACTGAATTTTGAAAATGCCGGACTACTGTACATTGTATGTGCGGAGTAGGCGCTGGCATTTGGCGAAAATTTGGGTAAAATTACAGATAATTCGGCCAAGGCACCTTTCAAGTCGCTGACTAAGAGGGTGTTGTGGGGAGAATTTTCTGTATCTTGTTGAGTTTTGTTTTTCTGATCTTGCGCTGCTTTGCGAGCTTCCTTCATTTTATGGAGCAGCCAAATGTTTGAGTGTGGAGAATATTGTGCAATGGATGGAAGATCTGCACATTGGCGAGAGGAGACCTCGCTAATCCATGAATGTGAACGAGGTTTGTACAAAATGGCGTCTCCTATTGCGTGAACTTTGTTTTCCATACAGCAAGTCTTAGAGTTTGGTGACGACAACCACTGATGCTTATCAGAATTCCAAATATATTTCATGTGCTTCAGCACCTCTCTACCTCCTTCTGAAATTGATAATTTCCTCTTTAATCCTGTTTGATAACCTATGGCTTCTTCTGGCAAAAACTCTGCAGCATCTTTGTTTTCAGTTTGAGATTTAAGCAACCACTTTGATGTCTGCAAAGCCCTTTCCTTAGCTATTTCTTTGCAATATCCATCACATACACATTCATCATAGCTTTTGCAAGGCTCATTCGCTTGGCAAGCTAGTTCCTCCATGTCAATATTCAAAGGAACCTCTCGATTTGATTCTTTGCAATCTGATGTAAAAGATCTGCCGAGACTTAACCAACAATTCTTGACATCATCCATGTTATTAATGCCGACATGACAACAGGAGTCCTAAAAATGAAGGAAAATTATGTAAATTAACTAAATTTTATAGAACCCCATATTTTAATTTTATTCCATTCAGAAAGGGATAATATACACGATATGAATATGATGAAAATTAAGAACATAAAATGACTCGTGTATCTGGGATAAGTGTTTGGTAAAGACAAGGGTAAAAAGAAATAAAGAGAACTACTAAATCAGGTCCTGGTCTACAATGCAAATCTAAATATAGTATACTGTAACCTAACCAAAGTTTAAATTCTATTAAAATTTGTACAGCACATACCATACTATTACCAAAATAAGAATATAAGTACCTTTTCTGAGCTTAACTGAGAAACAATCTCAATACTCGAACCAATGGAGGAACACCTTGATTTTTCTTTCTTCAATTGACAAAGTGGTGTTGGCGTTGGCGTTGACTCAGCAATACCATCACATTCAATCATCTCAAATGACGAGTCACTTTTCTTTCCTTCAGATGGTGAAGATACACGAATATCAGCTAACCAATTCGGTACATTGTTATTCATTTTCAATTTTGGTACAATAGGAGTCGATAAATTCTGCAAAGAAAATAGACAAAACTATATTTAACCCACAACAATAAATAATAATAATAATAATAATAATAATAATAATAATAATAATAATAATAATAAAAATAAATCTTCATAATACCACTAATTTTACTTATTTACTATCCTCCCCTGGTTTATGTCCACAGGAATAATACACATACCCCACTTTCACCCATCAACCTGCCTTAAATTTCATTAGCATTAGTTTTTGAGTAAATAAAAAAATAATTTCATTAAACTCATGCAAAATTTCTGCCAAATTCAAATAGGACTCTTAAATCTGAATCTTAAACCTTCACAAGTAGTTTCAGGTAGTGATGGGAGGGGGAAGTCGGGAAAAACATCATCAGACCCCCGGAGTCGCTAATATTTGCAGACTCGCGACTCATTGAAAAATGGTTTCCAGGTTATAATGAAAGAAAGTTTTAACATTTAAATCTATATTAATAAACCAGAAATATTGATGATAATAATAATAATAATATAAAAAAAGTAAACGTAGATAAGAGTAAGGTTATGGTTGTGAGTGAGGACAGTCCTCAGTGTGTAGTTATGTTAGATGGTGAGCAGCTGGAACAAGTGTCGATTTAAATATTTAATTTCGGGTATGTGTTGGATGAGAAGCGAACGAATGATCAGAGTGTAGTAGGAAAGTTGTGAATGGCAGGAAGGTTGCTGGTGCAATTAAATCGTTGGTGAATGTAAAGGGACTAAGTCATGAGTGCGCTAGGGTCTTACATGAGGGTATGTTGTTACCTGTGTTATTGTATGGTAGTGAGACTATGGTCTAAGGAATAAAAGAAGTATAGATCTAAGGTTCAATATGTTCAGATGACAATCTTAGAGCATGCTAGTGTGAGAAGAATTAATTAATAAAATGAGGAATGAACTATTAGATTAGGGAGTTGTGTGTGTGAAGAAAAGGGGAAATAGAGAATAAATTAAGTATGTTGAGATGGTTTGTCATGTGGAAAGGATTGAATGATAGTCGGTTGGTTAAGCGATGTATAATGGTGAGTGTGCGAACCGACCCGCTGGGAGACCGAAGAGGAATTGGATTATCGAGTAGGTGAACGAATGTCTGAAGGAGAGAAATGCGGAGTTTGCAGAGGCGAGAATAAAGTGGCATAAGGAGAGGAATGGCGGGGTTTTGTATGGAGGCATGGTTGTGCCAACCTGGGCCAGGGATGAACCCTTACATGACGATTTACCATAGTAGTGGCGGTCCGTCGCGGTCCCATGAGCTCTAGGTGGATTTTCTGTCTGGGACGAAGCTCTCACTAATTGATGGTACAGAGGGGAGGTAAGGCTGGGCTTCTTTTCGACGTTTGTCATGTTTCCTACTGCTTTTCTTTTTTGTCCGATGCTTGTACAGCACCTTACCCCCAATCTTTGGGCAAAGAGAAAGGGGAAATAGTAAGAAGAAAAGAAAGAAAGAAAGAAAGAGAAAGTATTAATATATATATAATATATAAATAAATTAAATTTTATAAAATATTATTTTTTTTTTATTATAAATTAATTAATATATAATATATATATATATATAATTATATATATAATATATAATTATATATATATATATATATATATATATCTTTTCTCTTCTTCTTCCCTTTCCTCTTTGCCCCAAGATGGGGGGGTGCTGTTACAAGCATCGGAAAAGAAAAGCAAGTAGAAGAATATGACACAAGTCGAAAAGAAAAGCCAGCCTTACCTCCCCCTCTGTACCATTAATTATTGAGAGCTCATTTCGTCACAGACAGAAAATCCACCCAGAGCATCATGGGACCGCGACGGAACCCTCACTATGGTAAACGTCAATGTAAGGTTCATCCCCTGGCCCAGGGGTTTGGCCACACCATGCCCCATACAAAACCCCGCCCATTCTCTCCTATCAGCACCCTTACTCTCGCCTCTGCCAAACTCACAATTTCTCTCCTTCAGACATTCGGTTTACTGACTCAATCCACTTATTCTCTTTCGCCGTCTCCCAGCCGTCGATTCTCAGTACGCTCACGACCACTATACATCGCTTAACCAACCGACTATCAACTCATCCTTTCACATGACCAAAACCATCCAAACATACTTTCATTTATTCTTCATTTACCCCTTCTTCACACACCACACCACTCTCTATAATACGTTCATTCCTCTCTTTATTCAATAATTTTCTCTCACACACGTTAACACACCCCGCTAAGATTGCCAATCCTTTAAACACATTGAAACTATTAGATACTATACTTTCTTATTCCAGACCATAGATCTCACTACATACGTTAGCAACTGTAACAACATACCCTCATGTTAAACCCTATCGCACTCAAGACTTAGTCCCTTTTGCATTCACCAAAACGATTTAATTGCAACCAGCCACCTTCCTGCCATTCACAAACTTTCCTACTACACTCTGCATGCATTCCGTCCCTTTCATCCAACATATTACCCTAAATATTTAAACTCAACACTTGTTCTAGCTGCTCACCATCCTAAACATACATCACCACTGAGGCAGGATGTCCTCTACTCGACAAACCATAACCTTACTTTATCCACGTTTACTTTCAAAGCCCCTCCTTTTTTACACACCCTGCCAAATCTCTCTACAATCCTTTTTTTTTCTTTTTTTTCTAAACTCTCTTCAGATTCCGCCACACAGACCAAATTATTATCGCACAATAATAGCAGGGCACCCTCCACTCAATTCCATTCTCCACCTTTCCTTGCCATTCCCCACCTCGAAATTCTTTCATAACCCCCATCTCCATATACAAATTGAATAACCAAGGAGGAAAAGACATAACACAACCCTTTTTCATTCCCGCTATTAATCCTAAACAATCACCATTGACACCATTTATTCTACCACACGTTTCACTAACTATTACCCATACTTTTGATTCCATTCAGAAGCCTATCGCCAACACAACAATATATTCACTAACACCTGCCCATAACGCTTCCCTATTAACTCTTATCATACGCCTGTTTCAAATCCATAAAACAAATAAATACAATTTATTCTTCTTCTCCCTATTTTCTCAATTCATTTGTTTCAATGAAAGATTTGACCACACATCCTCTACCAACTCCTAAACGCACCTTGTTCTCACCAATCAGTTTCCTCAGTCACTCGACGCACTCTTTCGACCCAAAAAAAACAGCATATAACTTTTCTTCCCTACAACACTAGATAAACTTATTCCCCTATTAATTTCTAACAGTTCCCCCCTCTTCTCCCTTACGCCTTATATAAGGTGTTAAGACTATACCGCTCTCCTCCAATCCTTGAACTATACCCTCTATAAAACCTTTGTTAACAAAACTTCCAATCCAATCAATCACCATCTCGCCTTCGTTCTTGATAATTTCCCATTAAATTCATCTATACCTGCAGATTTTACCATTCTCAACTTTTTCACTCTACCCATTTACCTCCTCCTTACTAATAACCTATTCCCCAAAGAATACCTATTCCTTCTTGCACCATCAAAACCCACACACATTCACCATCAACCTCTTTCATTACTGTTAATATTGTGAGAAATCTCAATTGTTTCTTTCCACCACTCCCCTCCCTCTTCACACCTACCTTCATTCAGTACAAAAGGCACCATCCTATTCATATATTTTTCTTAAAGAGATTCCCCTTATTCTCATTCTTAACCTTCGCGCTTCCTTCCAAAGAGCTTCCTATTCCCTTGTAAGTCCCATTCATCCTCTTCAAACTGTTCATTTACCCTCTTTTTTTTCTTCCTACGTATACACCTTTTAGTATTCTTTTTTTCCTCCTTATATTAATTCCAAGCATCTTTCTTTTTTTGAGTCTTCATCATTTTGCTTTAGTACATTCAACCAACGCTTCATTTTTTACCTTTAACCGCTTCAGTCACCTCTCATTCCACCATTCACTTTTAGCATTTCTTACATCCTACTCTTTAGCACATCCACATACTTTCCTTTGCACTTACTAACCAATTGCTTCCTCATTTGCCCCCAGATTTGTTCCATTATCAACTTGTTCAATTCAACCGTATTTACTAGCGAGCGCTCTTACCTACTTATCCTTATTATCTTGCCACTTAACTTCTCACTCTGAATTTTACCTACTTCCTTTCATCACCTTCCTCTCCGTCCAAGCCCCCACTAACTTAATTTTTACATAGAACAACATAATGATGCGGATAATCCCATCCTAAACCCCTAAACTGATTTACATCCAACACATACTTCAACAAATTTTTCTTCACCAATACAAAATCAATTCATACTTTTCACTTCGATTACCATCTCTACCTACACCAACTCGAGTATACTTATGGATACTCTTGGAAATTTTTTAAAAGAAAGTATTTACTTACACACATACACTCTCTCTTCACAGAATCAATCACCTTCCTACCATTCTAATTTTCTCCCGCCACCCCACACACTGTTATACCATCCCTTTTTGATCACCTATCCAACCATTCAGGTCCCCCAAAACTATCAATCTGAACCTCCTACTCACCCCCATCCAGAACATTAATTCAGATTTATCCCAAAAAATCGTACTCTCTCAACATTCCTCAGATGGACAATACGTCACAACCCACATACCTTGACCTTTTCAAACTAAATTTAAATTTAACATTAGAATTCTAGGACTTCACACACAAAGTCAAACAAATTCTACCATAGCTTCATACCACAAGTCACTCATCAAAATGCAACCCCTCCTTCTCTTCCTCTCTCATTTCTCTTCACACCAGCACGCACACATTTCAACCCCACACCACTTTCCATTCTCCTTTCGCTTTCATCTTTGTTTCAGTCACAGCGGACAAATCAAATCCCCTTCTAAATAATTCCATCACCTCTTCTCCTCTTCTCCGTAACATTTATTCCTCTGACATTCATTGTACCCATACGATTCATACATTTCGCCGAAAGATAGAAGGCCTTTTTACGGCGATCACGACCTTCTCCGAGGCGCCTGCATGAGCATTCCTGGCAAGAGAAAATAGTGGTAGAAGGCAGCCAACCCAACTATCAAAAATAAATAGATTCGCTTTCCTACACACGCAGGACATTCGATGTGGGGGAACTCTTTCTCCCCCACACCACAGGGATATGAGTAGTAAGGATGTCTGTAATAAAGAGGGGGGATTGAAAGAATGGAAAAATTTATGAAAAATGAGGGGAAGAAAGAAGTGAAAGAAAGTGCATATGTGGTAATGCTAAGCACGAGATGCATAACAATATGCATGCACATAACGTGCTGGGGTCGGAGGGGTTCACACAAAAGACCCATTTGCATTGGTTCTCACAGTTATGCCATGCCCAAGTTAACAAGAACATAAAACCACTATGAGAATCACAAATACACCCTCCGGTTTGGCTATATAGTATATATATATATATATATAGATATATATATATATATATATATATATATATATATATATATATATATATATAATACTAATAATATATATATATATATATATATATATATAAAGCAATGTTAAAATGGTTAAAGATATTAAAATAATTATCTGAAATAATATATATTTTATATGATTATATTATATATGAGTAATATTAAATTATTATTATTATTTTTTAGCGATTGTATGTTTGAAATTTTTCTTTTATTTTTTAAATTGAAAAAATATTTTTTGTTTTTAAAAACGATTTATTGCTGAGTAGAGAGTAGAGATAAACAACAGATAGTCCCACTCCCATCCATTGTCACATTTATCTTGTAAGTAATTTTCTATCACCCACCTCTTAAATCTCTGTACTCTCTTTATATCTAGCAGTCATCAGATAAGATGAGGTAATTGTAAGAGTTAAGCTACATTGATAATTGAAGAGGTGAGTATAAATTATAAGAGTAAGGAAAGATAAAAGGAGAGGTAATAATAAATGGAAGAGCAGAAGGGAATAATATTAGGATATATGTTAAGACAAGTAACAGAAAAAGTAATAATAAGAGATAAAAATAGTAATATTGAGAAAACAAAATAGGTTAAGAGATATTTTGAAAACCTGACATGATTGTGCCCTGTTTTCTAAAGCGAACGTGTTGAAGAACAAGCTACCCTAGATATGAGATACATAATTCAATTAAAAGGCAAGTTAAACCTGGAACTGGGACGGCCGGTGGGGGGGGAGTGTGTATACAAAAGTTTCTAACCCGCCTCAAAAAAAAAACCTAAGTTTTTTTTTTTTTTTAGAAGCCTCGATCTAGTGAATCTAAGAGCTATGTTACGTCTCCAAGAAATAGAAAAATTTCAGATGAAAGTTTTTGAGTTGTAAATTTAACAAGATGTTGTAGTGGTATGAAAGATAAGTAAATAGAGACAGAAAGAAAGCTCATGAGGCCAATCAATGACTGCCCCATCCCTACAATCAAGTTTAAGGTTACATACAACCTACCAAAAAATTAAGTTGGCTATATCTACCAATTCCCTAGCAAAATCTAGTTTTTTTTTTTTTACTTTTTAACTAAATACAACCAACATCTCAGTCCCTTTCAATTTAGCAAAGAGAAAGAAAGATATTGAAAAAGGGAAGTTTTGTAGCCTCAGTTGGACTATAGCGCGTCTTTATGTTTTTAAAAAACCCGAATTTTCCTCTTGCGAGAGGGAATGTTCGAATCCCTGTCTGGCTACCTGAACAGACACCAAAAAAAATAGCCGTCAGTAGGAGATTTTCTGTAATATTTAATTACCGTTTACAGAATAATGAATTACACTAATCTCAATACCCACACATACCCACTCAAAACATACAACAGAACAATCTATTATAAAATACAAAATCACAAACTCTCTCTCATGCTTCAAGCAGGTCTGCTCCAGTTTGGATTCGGATCGAAACCATGGTTCCACGTGCGCTTAGAAGTTCAAACGAGTTGAACCAAAGCAGGCTTGATATCAAGTCAGTAATGAACTATGTATTATAAATCCACTTGGTTAAAAAATAAACTAACAAACTTTCCTTTGACTAAGGACCCTACTGCAGTAGGTAATGAAGCCCCCAAATTCATAGGATATAAGTTCGGTGGCAACAAACTAACTAACAGTTGCTACACCCCAAAAAAGCATACACTTATTAACACCACAACTGATTAAATTTGCTAAACTATGCAATGTATTTTTATAATTACAGGAAAGGGAGTGTCATCGCCGTTGAAGAAGGATTTCATTTAAATGAGTCAAAGGAGATTTTACTCTCCATCAGCGGGATTCGAAACACTGGACTCCCGCGCGCTGAGTTAACTCAGTTAAACCGTTCCCTTATCCCCTTTCCCCGGCCCCCCTGATTTTTTCTCGCCCTATATCTATGCCATCCACGTTCCCAAAAATAAATTTTATGGAGTGACATCATCATTGAAAAAGATTTCGCTTTATTTATAATTAATGTCGACTAAGTTTAATTTTAATATTAGTGTTTTAATTTTTTATATATCTTTCAGAAAAGAACTTTAAATGTAATAGCTATAGGTTATTTAACGTTTTAAGTTTAAAATTGACGGTAGTGTGACCTTTGCTTAACGTATTTTAACTAAATCAATAGTAGTAATTTTATCTTGCATCGTAAAGCAAAGAATGATCCACCTTTGTTTTAGATTCTCACGTGTAAAATGATGCGAGAGGTATAATTAATGATACTTATTAAATACATGATATTGTTTGTAATTTCGATCTTTCAAGAAACTTCTATCTCTTTACTCACTTTGAACAGCAAATTTCTTTAGGCGAGTTATTGTTGCATCGTATCAGTCAATTTTAACAACCATAATCAAAGCAAGGTCCCCATCCAAACGAACGCCAAAATAATATATAAAAAAAATATCCAAATCATTCATCCAACCTATTTTTAAAAGCTGCAAATGAACTACTAGCTCTATAACATCCTCAGGAAAACCAAGATAATACATAGGTGATAAGAAGCATATACAAACTCATATTGAAGCATTAAAAACACCTGAACATACAACCTTTGAACAGGCCTTTGAGTACTCAATTATGGGATGAGAAAACCGGGAGCTTTAAAAACTACGCTTGAAGCGTTCTTTTTATGAGAACGTGGATGGTCTAGTGGTTAGAGCGCCCGGTCACTGTTAACTCACGACGCCGGAGAGCATATACAAACTCATATTGAAGCATTAAAAATACCTGAACATACAACCTTTGCATTCATATTATAGACGGTAAATCATTAATAAAATATTCTTACCTTGTTACAAGATTTAGCCAGCCAATCTGATTCAGGAATTTTTGGAAATTGAATTTTAACTATTGTAGATCCTTCATCATCACTTTCAATTCCACTGCTAAAGATACCAATACTCTTGTGAAGAACATCATGATCAGAGTCTCCATACTCTTCCATGCTTGATGGGAAAATAGAAGAAGAATGAGACTCTTCATACATGCTCAGATCTGGTATCAGAACTTTGCCAAATGAAGCGATAGCAGATTCAAGGGATTGGGAATCAAATTGAACGGACATAAATTGAAGGTGTTCTACTGGAGTCAATCTGATATATATATATTATATATATATATATATAATATATATTAATATATATATATATATAACTATAATATTTATATATATATATATTATATATAATATATAAATAAAAATAATAATAATAATGAAATTACTGGTGAAAATGATTTCAAAACGGAGGCGTTTATTTAGTGGATATTTGAATTGTGGCTAAATGTTTATGGAAGGTATAGTTCAAAGGGATTGGGGGAGAGCAGTAATAATACCCTTATATGAGGGTAAGGGAGATATGTGTAATTGTAGGAATTATAGGGGAATAAGTTTATTGTGAGTGTTGTAGGGAAGTATATGCTGGTATTTTGTCGAAAGAGTGCGTAGTGTTACTGAAGGACTGGTGAAGAAATAGGTGCGTTTAGAAGTGGTTAGAGGATGTGTGATCAAATCTTTACATTGAACAAATGATTTGAGAAAATGAGAAAGAATAAATTGTATTTAGGTTTAGGATTTGCAACAGGCGCTATTGATTAGGATTAGTAGAAGCTCTGTATTTAGTTTAGGTTATAATGTGTTGGTGGTAGGCTTATGAATGGAATCAAAAGTATTGTATGACAATAGTGAGGCGTGTATAAGAATAAATGGAGTCCAAAATGATTGGTTTAATATTAATAGCAGTGCCCTACCTATTATATACGGATGATTTTGTTTG
>JABUQX010105977.1:5000-7500 GCA_015478945.1 Trachelipus rathkii | reverse complement strand
TTCAATTTTTATAAAAATTTTACTGAACTCTAGGAAACGCAATTATTAATAAAGAGCTATTTGAATATTTATAAATGAATTGGTATATATGATATATATATATATATAATATATTAATATATATTATATATATAATATATATAATATATATATATATATAAAAATATTTCTATGTAAATAGATTTTCGGATAAAGTTGCTAAATTTTTAAAAAAGTTTTCTTTTCATTTTTATTCTCATGAATAGAATATTATCAAAATATTATTTAATATTTCAATTACATTAATATATATTACTTTTTTAAGTATCTGATGCTATACTATAAATATATAATATATATATATATATATATATATATATATAATATATAGTATATAATATATATATATATATATATTATATATTTATATATATTATTATATATAATCAGGGTTCACACTGAAATTTTGATTTCCCTGACTTCCCGACATTCCTTGACCAAATCGGCAAAATTTTCCCACCTGACCAGTGTGTTCGTACTTTTGGCGTATAAAAAAAATATCTATTAATCATTTATTGCAGCCTATTTACTTCAGTTCATACATTAAATTATTGAAAATTTACTTTAGAAACTGTTTCATCATCATGGATGAATTAAAAAAATATTTTATTTTTTTAGTAATCAGCCTTATACCTTCCCCATAGCCGTGCCCAATGCACTTTTTTTTTTTTTTTCCCAAAGTAAAACAGTTTTATTTATACAAAAGAGGAAATAAATTAAAAGCTTAAATTAATGGACTAGGTGAATAACGCACTTTGACACAAAAGCTAAATGGGGAGATTTACGTTAACTTTTTCTTCTCAAGCATCTGAATTTTTGATTTTATAGAGTCTTCTTCTGTTTAAAGCTTCAGTTTTAACATCTTTCTCTGCTCTTCAAGTTATAGATCTGTATGGATAATTTCTTTTTCAACCTTTTATCTCTTTCTTCTTCTTGGTTCTGTTTTGTACTCTGAGATGTTCTTCATATCTCCTATTGCAGCCTTACATTTGTCAACATTTTGAATGATAGGAACTTTATGAAAACTTTCATGAGATCTTATTTAAGCATTGTACACTGTTCTTTGAGAAATCAGACTATGTTCTTTCAGACTCTCCACTAAAATTGCTTAATTTATAGAAAACCTCCTTCCACTGTGCATTTCCATGCAAAAATATCAGTCCAAATTTAATAATTTGCCACAACCGCATAACATTGATTGCCAGGTACTATAGAAAAAAAAAACTATCCAAGTCTCTTAGACAATCCATCCATCCAAAAATATTTGAATTTTAATTCAAGGGGAGAATGAGCTTCACTGCAAGTAGTGTATGTGCTTTGCTTTTCTAGAAAAAAGAGAGCAAGTCCATGCGTTAATCACATTATTTACATTTCATCGCGCCCCATTTTAAAATTGAAACTACCTACACTATCTTGTGGAAACTATTAATTTAAAATTGTTCCCCTATATCTGCACACGATTTAAAGACATTTTATCATCCACCACCTTTAATGCCCATAGTATTTCAGATCCTGTAACTTCATCTTTAATGCAAAAGCAAAAAGATGAAACCGATTGATAAACTGGTTTTGGCTGGTTATTAATAGACACTCAGGGTCATTTACAATCGTTGAGTATGATTAGAAGTTGATGGAATTGCATAATTTTCAGTGCACCACACTATCATAATATTTTTGTAATTATTAGAACATCATAACGAAAAAGTTTTCAATGATGGTTGGTTCTGCCAAGTTTTGATTAAATTCAAATGAGTTATTCCCCTCTTGAATGTGAGAAACTTCGCTTGCGTCCCCAGTTTATTTTGATAGATCAAAGTCTTTTTACATACTTTACAGTAGGCCTTGGAACTATCAGGTCCTTTACCCCAACCACCTGATAAACTGGTGGCTTCAGTTTGACGTCCAACCACGGCTGGTCATTAAAGTTATTTTTTTGTTTGAAGTCATTTATAATAAATAATAAATACCTTCAACTGCACAAAAATCCAAAAATGCCACTTAGTCAAACCTCAAAAAAAAAAAAAAAAAAAAAACACCTCAAAAATTAGTATAAATCCCTAAAAGAAAAAATATAAACAGATTAAGCATAAGTTCATACAGTCTAAAAACACATCCATACACCAATATTTTCAATCAAATTATGAATGGCAACAACCTCTACAAACAGAATAGAAAGATGATAGGTAATAGTGAACTAAAATTAGAAAAACAGGATAGAAGTAGATTTTAGGAATATCGTTCCTGCCCATCCTTTTCATTCACGTATCAAATACATCTCTTATTCCACATTATACAGAAGAAAAAAAAATATATCGAAAAATAATTGCAACTTGTCCATGGATCATTCTTCATATGTTTGAAATTTTAAAATTTCCCTGACTTTTTGGAATTTCCCTGACTTCAGCATATCTTAAAATGTTTCCCTGACTTTCCCTGTCCAATTTTTTTTTTTCCCTGACTT
>JABUQX010105976.1:7500-10000 GCA_015478945.1 Trachelipus rathkii | reverse complement strand
TTATTATTATTATTATTATTATTATTATTATTATTATTATTATTATTATTATTATTATTATTTTTGTGTGTGTGTGTGTGTGTGTGTGTTATTGTGTAAAATATCGTGTGTGTGTGTGTGTGTGTGTGTGTGTGTGTGTGTGTGTGTGTGTGCCATGTGCAGCCAAAGTGTCTATAATTATTGTGTGTGTGTGTGTGTGTGTGTGTGTGTATTGTATTGTATAACCAATATTATTATTATTATTATGTCATGTTTTTTTATTTTTTTATTATTATTGTGTGTGTGTGTGTGTGTGTGTGTGTGTGTGTGTGTGTGTGTGTGTATTATTATTATTTTATTTTTATTATTAATATTAATGTGTATTGTGTGTGTATTATTGTATTGTAATGTAATATGTATTATCATTTTATTTTTATTACTTATGGTGTGTGTGTGTGTGTGTATTATAATTATTGTGATTATGAATGTTTGTCTGCATGTGTTTTTTAATAATGCGTATGTGCTTAATTATTATTATTATTAATTTAATTATTGTTATTATTATAATGTATATATCATCATCATCGTATTATTATTATTATTATTATTATTGTTATTATTATTATTATTTTTATTTTTTTTTATTATTTTGATTATTTTTATTATTTTTATATTTTCATTATTTTTATTTATTATTATTTATTATTATTTATTATTATTTATTATTCACCCACCTTCTCTCCTCAAGATTGGGGGTAAGGTGCGTAGCATGCACTGGAAACAGGAAAGTAGTAGAAGAATTTGACGCAAGTCGAAAAGAAAGCCCAGCCTTACTGCCCACTTTATACTTTTTAGTAAAAACTCGTCGCAGTCAGAAAATCCACCCTAGAGCTTCACGGGACCTCGATTGACCCTCACTATGGCATCTTTACAATATAGGGTTCATCACTTATCCCAGATGGACAGCAACCATACTCCCTCACAAACCACCGCCATTCATTTTTATTTTGAACCTTTCTTCTCACCTCACATTTCCCTCCTCCAGGTTTTCTTTTATTGACTCAATCCACTTTTCCTTCGGTCTCCCAGCAGGGTCGATTACCAGCACACTCGCCACTATTCATCCGCTTAACCAACCGACTATCATTCATCCTTTCCACATGACCAAACCATCTCAACGTACTTTTATTTATTCTCTCATTTACCCCTTTCTTCACACCACACAACTCTCTAATACTTCCTTATTTTATCAATTCTTCTCACACCTAACACGCCAGATTGTTCATCTGAATACATTGTACCAAAGTTCTATACCTCTTATTCCAGACCATAGTCTTACAACCATAAATTAACACAGGTAACAACATACCCTCATGTAGACTTACTAGCGCACTAAGACTTAGTTCCTCTCTACATCCTGTATGATTTAATTGCAATAGTTACACCACCTGTTTACAACTTTCTACTACACTCTACATCATCCGTTCCCTTCATCCAAAATTTATCCTAAATATTTAAACTCGGACACCTGTTCCAGTTGCTCACGATCTACCATAACTACACAACGAGGACTGTCATCCTCACTTACAACCATAACCTTACTTTTATCTACATTTATTTTCAAACCCACATACCCTGCCAAATCTCTCTACAAATCCTCTCAAACTCTTCCACACAAAACCAAATCATTCGCATATAATAGATAGGGCACCCTCCACTCTCCTTCAATCTCCATCATTCTAACACCATCCCCTGCCACATCCATCCCTAAATCTTGAAATAACCTCGCAATATACAGTGCCAGGGCCGACAGAAACATAATGAATTCACCCTCTCGGCTATTATTATTATTAAACCAATCACTTTCGATTCCATTTATTCTTCACACACACGCTTCACTCTCGTCAAACCTTTTGATTCCATTCAGAAGTCTATCACCAACACCTTATATTATTAACACCTGCCATACAGTTTCCCAATTAATCCTATCATATGCCTGTTGCAAATCCATAAAATACAGTACTGTTTCTTTATCTTCTCGCTCATTTCTCAGTGTTTAACAAATAACAAGATGTGATACACACATCATCTACCATTATAAAAGCATACTCTTCACCAATCAGTTCTTCAGTCACTCATTGAACTCTCGTTCAAAATATTGGTATATATATCTCCTACAACCTCAATAAACTGATTCCCTATAAATTCCTACGAGTTCCCCTTATCCTCCTTACCCTTATATGGGTTATTGCAACCTCTGTCTCTCCCAATCTATAAACTTCCATACCTCATGACCATAAACGCTTTATTTTTACAGTTTCTAAATACAATCAGTACCATAACTAATTCTTGATCGCTATAATTTTCATCATACCTGCAGATTTGAGCTCTTCAACTTTCTGCTCTTACCCATTATACTCATACTGTTAACTCTCATCTAAGGCCTTTATTCTTCTTGCCCATCAGGCACCACACACAACCACTATCACCTCTTCATTACTGTGAAAGTATATGCAGGTTT
>JABUQX010105976.1:0-2500 GCA_015478945.1 Trachelipus rathkii | reverse complement strand
TACCTTTAAAAAATTGGAAAACGCGTGTGGAGCTCCTAATACTAATAAGAATACTATTAATAATACTAATAATAATACTATTAATAATAATAATACTAGTACTAATAATAATAATAATAATAATAATAATGATAATAATAATAATAATAATAATAATAATAATAATAATAATAATAATAATAATAATAATAATAATAATAATAATAATAATAATAATAATAATAATAATAATAATAATAATAATAATAAAAATAATGAAGATATTTTGAAAAAAATGTTCATAGCTTGCACCACTAAAACGCCTTTTGATTTTAACAACAAACTGGATTAAAAAAAATAGTCTCAATGTTATCGTCCCTAGGAAATTTTTTTGCAGATTTCTATATGTCCGAAATAGAGAACAAATTTTTCACAGAAAACGATAGTAGTAATAGATACTGGAGTGACGAGGTTGGTATTACCCTCCAAAGGTCAGTTTGGAGGGTATTTTCATTTCCTACATAAGTAGGGAGGGTATTTTTGTATATCACGTAGGTTCGTGGGTGGTATTTATATGTGTACGTACGTACCGAAGGCACGTACGCAAGAACATGTGCGTATATTACCCTTTTATGTGTACGTACGTACCGAAGGCACGTACGCATGCACATGGTCGAAGAATATGCGAATACATTACCCTTGCTCACGTAGGTTCGAATGTGTTTTTACCCTCCTCTGTTGCTTCTCTTGGGTGCTTTTACCCTCCTCTGCTGCTCTTGGTGGATTATTTCAGGCCTCACGTAGGCTCTTGAGGAGTTTTTACCCGCACTCTGCTGCTCTTAGTGGGTGCTTTTCCCTCCTCTGATTCTGCTCATGGCGGGTATTTTTATTCTTCACATAGGTTCCTGAGTCGGTTTTACCCTCCTCTATTGCCTCTCTTCGGTGCTTTTATCCTCCTCAGCTGCGTCCATCGAGGCTTTTGACCGCACCGCTGCTCAGCACCACACCACTCTCGGTGACTGCTCTCCCAGCTCAGGCCCACTCTTGGAGGCTTCGTCTGTGTTCTCTCTGTGAGTGCTCTTGTGCTCTCGTGGAGGGTTTCATAGGTCCCCCACCCACCAGTCGCTGACTGCTCTTGTGCTCTCGTGGAGGGTTTCACGGGCCCCCAACCCCCTCCGGAGCCTCTCAGTTGGTAGCCACCACTACCACCTCTATACTACTACAAGTCATTCGTGTTATATATATATATATATGTATATATATATATATAATAATATATAATAATAATATATATATATGTATATGTATATATATATGTATATATGTATATATAATAATAATAAATATAATAATAATAATAATAATATAATAATATATGTAATAATAATAATAATAATAATAATAATAATAATAATAATATATAATAATAATAATAATAATAATAATATATAATATATATATATATAATATATATAACTATATATATATACAATATAATAATAATAATAATGTAATATATATAATAATAATAATAATATATAATAATAATAATAATAATAATAATAATAAATAATAATAATAATATATATATATAATATAATCTATATATATAATATATATATATGTAATATATATATATAATAATATATAATAATATAATATATATATAATATAATAATAATATAATAATAATAATAATATATATATATATTATATATATATATATATATAATAATAATAATAATATATAATAATAATATATATGTATATAATATAATATATATATAATATGTAATAATAATAATAATATATATATATATATGTATATATATATATATGTGTAATAATATAATATATATATATATATATTTATATAATATATAATATATATAATATATAATATATAATAATATATATATAATAATAATATATGTATATATATATTTTTTTATATATATATACCATATATATATATATATATATATAATAATAATATATATATAATAATAATAATATATATATATATATATAAATATAATAATAATAATATATATATATATATATATATATATATATATATAATATATAATATATATATATATATATATAATAATAATAATAATAATAATATTTTTAAGTTATATTTATGTATTATAATAATAATAATAATAATAATAATATAATATAATAATAATAACCAATAATAATAATAATAATAATATATATATATATATATATATATATATATATATATATATATATATATGGTTTGAATCCTATTACGGAAGGAAGAGACTTACCAGGGAACGTATATATCGTAATCAACATCGACCTTTGAGAAGAAGAGGAGTTTTTTCAACAATAGTATTTATAAATTTCGTAAACAAAAACATTAATTTAAGATTTATAGATATAGTGAGAATTAATTTTAGAATATAATTTTAAGGTATTTTAGGGTGTGATTGTTTGAGCGGGGTTTGGAGCTTGAGGTATTGGGAAGTGCCTCAGGTTGTGGGATCCC
>JABUQX010105975.1:22500-26068 GCA_015478945.1 Trachelipus rathkii | reverse complement strand
ATGGACAAGTGACCAGGAGGCATAATAGGAAAATTAAGAAGAAAGCATGCATTCAGTAAAAGGGTTGTTAAATTTTGGAATGGTTTGCCACAGGAGATAGTTGAGTGTGACTCAATTACCACATTTAAGAAATGGTTGGATAGGTATATGGATGGGTTGGGTATCATATAATATATTTAGACGAAGCCAAATTGGCGGGTTTTTAGTTACAGTAGTTATTAATGTTAGACTGCATTAAGGTATGTGGATGGTTTGGGTATCATATATAGGGATGTACCGATATCGATACTATTTTTTTAGGTGCTGATACTGATACTGATACCGATACTTTAATTAATATAATAAATACACAGTAATAAGATAGAACATTTGTGTACTGCAAGGCAACTCAGGATTGCATTCCCTGTACAACCAATACTTAGTCATTTATTTCATATTTGGTTGTGCCCAAGTATACGTATTTATTTTATAAATTAAAATAGTATCTTAAAGGAATAATAAAATGAAAATATAAAATTAATAACTTTTTTACGTTTGTGTCTATTCAAAAAAAAAATTCCATTTCCATTTTCCAGTAAGTATTAACAAAGTTTAGCTACTAGCTTTTATGTTTTAACATGATTACAATTTACAAGAAGATTCTTTAACTAGCTACAATATAAAGAATAAAAATAATGAAAGAAGAGACCTCAATTAATCAGCTGAAAAGACAAAATAAAAAAACTATTATTCAAACATGACATAATAATAATATACTCCTTTAAGATAAAGATAGATATCATTCAATACTCAAATTCAAAAATTCTAAAATTGTGATGCAAAAACATTAAGCTTTCATTAGTATCTGGCGAGAGCCTGTTCCTTTTTGGGGTGTTTACATTCCCACCTACACTAAAAATATGCTCGCTCTCGACTGATGAGGGAAGGGCTGATAAATATTTGCTTGCAAGCACTGATAATAATGGAAACCTTGGCCCATTTTCATGCCACCACATGAAAGGATTCTCTTCTGTAGGCATCTCCATGTTTTCGTAGAGCTTCATCTCCTTTTTCACAGATTGAAAATTTGAATTATCTTTGCTCCTTGATGACTGTCTCTTCAGTTTTCTCGATGAGGTTCCTTGGTGTGATTTCTTTGAAGGTGAATGAGATGTCTTTGCAATTTCGGCCATGAACTTATCAAAGTCTAACATATCCAAATCCTCTTCATCATTAGTAGGTTTATTGTGCTGAAAAGCCACCATCAACACTATCCAATTGCTGTTGTAAGGGTTGGTATTAAGGCGGCTTCCACTTCTGTGAATCTTTTTTTTAAACGCAAACAACAGCCACGCATATACCATAACAAATCAATTATAGAAATGGATAACCTTCGGAGATGTCTTTATTAGAACCTTTTATATATCAAAACTAAGTTTATTACACTGTAACAAAAAAAAAAATTATTTTTATTTCCAAAAATTTGATAGATTGTTTTCCTATAGTTTTAATGCAGATTCCAAATATGTTTTTAGTTTTTCTCTAGCATCAACCGTTTTTATGTTACGATGGCATAAAATAATTATTGGCATCTCATTTTGTAGGGTAGTTACCATACAGCGCTGAGTAAAGTCGGTTGCCATTAATGTTTTATGGGGATTGCATGCTTAAGAACTAATTTATTTACATATATATATTATATATATATATATATATATATATATATATATATATATATATATATATATATATATATATATATATATATATATATATATATATATATATATATATACACCATTGTTTAACTACATTCTAGTGCAATGATATAATTGAAGGTGAGGTACCAAACTTAAATATCTTTTATAATTTTCAGAATATTAGTAATAATATAATAAACATTTGTAAAATTGCAAGCAGACAGTGTAAAACATTGGCAGATTCATTTTGTTATGTGTGCGGATATTATGCTAGTTCTAAGCATATTTCCACCAAAATTGTGAAGGAAACCAAGTATTGGATATACAGGCTCTACTTTGGTATGCCTATTGGTGATTAAGATAAGCACTGGGCACCTCATTATATGTGGAAGTTGTAAAACAAACCTAGAAGGATGGCTAAGAGGAACAAGAAAAGCAATGCCTTTGGCTATTCCCAGAATATGGCGAGAGCCAACGAATCACTATGATGACTGCCACTTCTGCGTGGTGAATATTACAAAATATGGAAAAGGTAAAGGAAGGCAATCTCTTCCATACCCAGATATTCCCTCATCCAGAGCCCCAGTTCCTCATAATGAAAACTACCCTATACGCTATACCTTCCCACCACACTTTCAGTAAGTAAAAATTGTTTTTATGAGGAAGTCCATGACATATAAAAAAGAAACGTATGTTTCTACAAATATATGTAGCAGCTACTTTATATATATATATATATATATATATATATATATATATATATATATATATATATATATATATATATATATATATATATATATATGTATTTTTATATATATATATATATATATATATATATATATATATATATATATATAGCAGGTTTTTCTCTTTTCTTTTCTGGAAGATGATGAGCTCATTGAAACATGCTTAAATATGCTTAAATCCTTGAAATTGAAGGAAAAGATGAGCATAGTTGAAAATGATGCCTGGTGTGCATTCCATAATGTGATTCAGGGATTTTGAGGAAATTGTAAAGATCCAAATTACAAAATAGCTGATAAAAATGCTCATTGATTGTTATAAAAAAAATGGGGTGCTGTATGTCATTAAGGTGCGTTATTTACACTCGCATTTGGACTTTTTTTTCGAGAGAATTTGGTGGATGTAAGTGAAGAACATGGTGAAAGATTTCACCAGGATTTTCAGACAATGGAAAGGCGATACCAGGGACGTTGGGATAGTGCCATGATGGGTGATTATATGTGTTTTTTGATAAGGGAAACCAAATCGACTCACAAGAGAAAAAAAAACATGATGAACAAAGTACTTTTAAATGCAAAGTAAGCATGTTTTTGGCATATTAATGCATTGACTTATATTTTGGGGATATTAGTATGCATCTTATCAAGTAAAAAGTCCTTTTTGTTATTGTTCATAAATTTAAACCTTCAAATAAAAAATTGTAATAAGTACTTACAGTGTAAGCTCATTAACAAACCTTAAAAATGCCCAAACTTAAATATTGCAATAACTCTCAAAGTATCGACAATAGAAAAAAAATTTAAGGTCATTTCTGTGTTCAGCGTCAAAAAATATATGATTCAATAAAAATAAAAAGAAACATTTTTGTGTTACATAGTGTTATTAAAATCTGAAAGTTTCTCATAATTCTTCACCCAAAAAGTAAGTATCGGTAGAGGCATCGCCATATTAAGCAATGACGATGCTATTTTTAAAAGTAGCCTATACTGCCAAGTACCGATACTATTGTGCATCTAATCATATATATATATATATATATATATATATATATATATATATATATATATATATATATATATATATATATATATATATATATATATATATATATATATATATATATATCATTGTTTTGACTAAGC
>JABUQX010105975.1:12500-15000 GCA_015478945.1 Trachelipus rathkii | reverse complement strand
TATTATTCAGGAACAAATACTTGAAAGGGGGTGAAAGAACCGTAACTTACATATGGGAATCCTTGAGCCAACGACGGCTCCAGAGCCCTTACGCCTCCGGTAATAAGAGCATTTATATTAGACCGTCCACTACTCATCGCTGCATCATATGTCTCTTGGAAATAATCTGTATTAAACACCTGCGCCCTGTGGTGCAATGACTCCATAGCATTGTAAATATATATATATATATATATATTATTATAATTATATATATATATTATATTAAGTATATACTATATATTATATATATTAATAATATTTATATATAGATATATATAATATTATATATATATATATATACTAATTATATATATATTTATATATATATATACTATATATATATTATTATTATATATATATATATATACATATACACATTAATACGTAAATATAATACGTGTCGAATACATAATATTTAAAATCTATTACGAGCCGATGATACTTACACAGTCACCACGGCTGGTATCCTGGGATGCAGGTTGGGCCCCAGTGACATTAACTCACTCTTAATGAATGCAATCTCACTAATTATCTTGGCAAGTGTAGCGGCCTGGTATGCGCGTTCACTGATGCGACACATGATAGCTGAATGCACGTGTAGAATGTGTATTCCTGTAAATAATAATGGGGAAGTTAATTAAACAATAATAATATAATAATAATAATAATATGTTAATAAATATAATAATAAGATAATAATAATAAATAATAATAATAATAAGAAATAATGATAATGATAATAAATATAATAATAACCACTATAATAAATGAATAAAAATAAGAAAAATGATAATAATAATAATAATAATAATAAATAATTAAAATAATAATTATAATAAATTAAATTACTACTAATAATAAAAAATTAAATTATATTTACGCACTTATAAGAATGGAAAGGTACTACGAGCTTTACGGTTGATAGCTCTTTTGTTTCCAGCGACTTAACTCGACGATAGCACAATAGGCTTTGACCTCGAATATACCCTGGGATGGACTGTACGCATACTAATAACGTTATGATAATGTAAAGAGAAAAATAGAGAATGAAAAGCTTATGAAGCAGGTATATTGTAATGAAGAGATAAGCATGGATATTGTACTGGGTAATAAAAGAAGGAGGGCAGTTAAAGGTAATCTTCCCACAGCCTAGGCCATTTCGAAGACATACGTTAATCCTCGTGTCTAGACATACGTACAAGAATACGCGTCTGGAATGTATGTTCCTATCTTGTATCATTCAATTTTAAGACGGTAACCACAGACTTCTTAGAGTAATAAATTGGATTATACTGCACGTTATTCACCCATAGGGCTAGCTTCATAGGGGTCGCTCTCTCTCTCTCTCTCTCTCTCTCTCTCTCTCTCTCTCTCTCTCTCTCTCTCTCTCTCTCTCTCTCTCTCTCTCTCTCTCTCTCCTGCAAGTGCTCTGAATCCTCTACGTTTTAAAGTAAAACAAATTATATTATATATATATATATATATATATATATATATATATATTATATATTATATATATATATATATATATATATATATATATATTATATAGATATATATATATATAGTATATATATATATAACCCTATGTAAAGCCAGGAAAAAAACAAATATTCCCTTTCTATCCGTTTTTGTGCTTAGCCTTACAAATGTGACCAGGATTTTTGCCTTCTCTCTCACTCTCTCAGTAATGCCTTTATCATGCCCTAAATATATATATATATATATATATATATATATATATATATATATATATAATAATATAACTAAATAATATTATATAATGTACTCAGTCTATATGTAAATATATATATATATATATATATATATATAAGGTTTCGACTCTCAAGGCTTTATCTAGGAATCCTGCCGCTTCACTGCTAAAGTATATAGCTATCAGCAAATAAAATAATTAGGCTGGGAGTCTGCAGACATTTCCGAGACAATCTACATTCTAAAAGGTTAAAGATGAATGGGAAACCATCTCTCAAATACATAATAATAATAATAATGCTAATAATAATAATAATAATAATAATAATAATAATAATAATAATAATAATAATAATAATAATAATAATAATAATAATAATAATAATAATAATAATAATAAATTTGCAAAATGTGGTATTGTCGGTTTGAAAACTACAGCCTCATCAAGGCAACAGTATTAATAAGCAAATCTTAATTGTAGTAAAAATTAAACTCAGGAAAATTTTCAGTTATTACCCAGTTATAATGCAGTCTAGAGCCCCAACCCATGTAAAATTCACTTTTAAATCTTAATTCTCCCACTATCTGAGTTGCCATCCATGAGATAGCGAATGAGTCCCGGTTTACCTCAGCACACTGTATCGAGAGGGCTGGGAGGTAGGGAAACGACTTCCAGCTCGCTCGAGAATTCTTCTTTTGTAATTCTTTTTGCATTATCTCTACTAGAACGGCGATGGTACTTACG
>JABUQX010105975.1:0-7500 GCA_015478945.1 Trachelipus rathkii | reverse complement strand
TATATATATATAATATATATAAATATATATATATAATATATAAATATATATATAAATATATATATATATATATATATATATATATTATATATATATATATAATATATACTATATATTATATAATATTATATATATATATATACTATATAATATATATATATATTATATATATATATATAATATAATTACTGGAATTCTGGTTTCAGAATCCCTAAATACTCATTTAATTAGCAGTTTGTGACTGGCTTTTCCATAAAGTATTAGTTATCTATTTCTTGAATATAATTTAATTAAAGGTCAGCACGCAAGCGAGGAATTTGGGGAGGGGGGGGTAACCTGTATACATTTGCAACAGGAAAATCTTTTTCTGTTGGAAATGCATAGAATGAAAGCAATTGTCTTCGTTTTGTTCTGCACGAGATAAATAGTGCCTATTAGATGTGTTTCTTCTTTTCTTCAGGAGTGGCAATAAAAGGGAATATCTCCAAGACGAAGTTAAGATGACAAGATTGGAACTTTAATTCTGACAATAGGTTGAACGAGAGGGACCCATTTTTCATTAATTAACCAGAAGGGAGGGTCTTCATCTCCCTAAAGCTTTTTCAATTGCTTAGCTAAAATGGTAGTTCAATGATTCGCAAGAAGTCTGGAAGGGTAGTAAATCCGCAAAAGTAAATATATCGGGAATGTGTGTCCGCTGGAAGTCCCGGTGGTGAGCAGGCATTGTAGGGTAGAACTAGGAGAGGCAACGACTAGGATGAGGAGGCACTTTTCGGGGTTGGCTTTAACGGTTCTGGCACCTGGTATTGTCGAGAGCGTGCCCAGTCGGAGGGAACTGCTGTGTGTAGCAGAGGGCCTTCAGGTGAAAAGGTAGGAAATCGTCGGTACACTAGTTTCAAAAATATTATTCAGACATCGTGCTCCGCATTAATCATTGCAACTCACCTGTACCAAAAAATTCCAGTTAGTTTCCTAGTTATATCAAGTTTGTGGGTTCCTCCTCATAGATGTCGAGTCAATGAGGATTGTATCCAGAATACCACCCTATATGTAGTTTTTAATTAAAAACTAATGGAAGAGAAATCTTTTAATCATTTAAAGAAGGAAATGAAAAAAAATTGTGTACTCAGAGCAACAAAGTTTCAGAATACTGAAGAAACTTATTTTCAAATGTATACAAAAAATATTAAAACTTAATTTGTAATCCGTTTTTGCATTAAAGTTACTAAGTAACAGCGAACGAAATATGTTAGTAACGACCTCTGGATAGAGTTCAAACTTATTACTTGTTAGTTTGTTACTATTTAGTATTAAAGAGATCTTTTGCAGCTTCCAGTTCAGCACCGACACCTGCCCCGTATTTTGGATATGCCTTTGTGAAGCTTTGAATAGCTCTTTTCTGAATAAATTCTTGGGTGTTGATTAAATGCCCAGCAATATTTACATGCAAAGCTTGCCTTGGTTGATTGTAGAGAACCTGTTAAATAGAAAACAAAATTAATTAGTTTGCAGACACAGCCACCCCGCACTGCAGAAGTTGTAATTTTGGAGGAAACATTTAAAACTTTTATCAAATAATATTAAAGAGGAACATTTTCACAGAATCTTGTTTTGATATTGTGAGTTTGATTCATCTGAGAAAATTGTTGGGAGTAGTATATAGACGAAAATTGGTAAGTCTGTGTCAAATTTGCTAAAAAATTTAATGAATTATACAAACTCTCCGCTAAGCGATACATCTGTATATTTCTGAAAAATTCGTCATTTGCAAGACATGTAAAACAAGAAATAGAGACACACCCATTTTTTTTTCTCGTCAAAAAAAGTTGGAACAGGACAAATCCTCATCTTACAAATTAGTATCTTGAAGTCAAATATTCGAAGCTTCACAATATCATTTAGAGTATCTGATGTTGGTGTGCTGCCAGCTAGGTACAAAAATACTTATTCTAGGATTAAGGATTAAGCCCGAGCCATGAAAGTGCGAAAAGTTTAAAAACTTTTATTTTTAAAATTTTAAATAAATAAATAATTTTTATTCATCGTAGTGCCTCTTCTTTCCAACCACCTCGGTTTTGTGGATTATCTTCCATTTTTTGTAAATTCTGCTGAATATAGTCTACCTCACTTTAAAGCTTGCGTCTCAGCTTACCTGCAAAATTCATCATAGTTAGGACTGTAGGGGTTCTATATTTTCACGTCATCCTTGAATAGGGATCTGCCAGTGATTCGTGATGAGAACTTGAAAAGAGTAAAGTAAGAGAGAATATGCTTTTAGTCAAATATTTTTTAATAAAACAAAACCACGAGTTGACGAAATATTAAAATACGAGTACCTTCCTGTAGAATATTCCATATTGAGTAAAATTATTTGCATTTCCTTGAATTAAAACGGCCGATATCTGGACTAAATTTTAGTGTTTCTCGGTGTTCCAAATTAGATTTATTGTCAACAAGACTGTTAAAGCTATTGGGGTAATAGTTTGGTGCTCCTTTCTGTAAAATTGAAATCATATGCAAGTGGCAAAACTAATCTTGTCTTATAAATTTTTCCAAAAAAAGGTTTAATTAAATATGAACACTGGGTTGAGTTTTAAGAGTCATAGATTACCTGATTCGAATCTACACACATTGGACCATCTCTCTCTGGTAATTTTTAACTTTAGCATAATAAGGGCAGTTGACAGAAACAATTAAGTAATTAGCTCCCAAGGCGATGATGCTGGGTATCATCATAGGCAAAGAGACGTCCTTGCAGCATCTTGTCTGGTGAGGGTTCGATGCCAGGAACCAAGTTGGATGGTGATACAACCAACTGCTCAATCTGTAAGGAAAACAAAGGCAAATCATTTATTATCTAAATATAATCTTTATTTTTTATCTTACCATTTAAACTCTCGTACCTGTGATGACGGCAGATTTTACAGGTGGGGGTTGTGGATCACGTGACATGTAGCTGTGAGTGATTTTGGTGTGGCGAATGCCGAGGCGTGCTAGAATTGTCACCTGCAAGCGGTTTCGTCTGTTAGATGGAGACCACTCGCCAATATGGCTTTAAATTTCTAAGTTTCGCCCTCGCCGATAATTCGTCCAGCATTCCTGCCAGTGATATTGGAAGCTTTGTCGAAGAGCCGGATAATAAAATCAGTTGATAGAAGGCGACCTTGTCGAATGGCATACAAAAGAGCAGCTACGGAAAAATTAGGAAGTCTTCTCTGTCAGTTGTTTTATTGTCAGTCACCCCTACATGAGAGGGGATCAAACAGATTGTAATTTGCTTCAAGCGAAAGAGTGAAGCAATATGAGAAATTGTACGCTGGATATTTTTATAGCGGGCTTTGAAACCCTGGATGGCACATAGAGTACGAATAAATGGCACAAGAGCGGTCTTGGTTAAGGGATAAAATTTGAGAGAGGGCAATCATTATAAATTTTAGTTCTGCAGTAAAAATTGAAGAATGAGGGGGTTCGGTCAGGGAGAGGTTGCGGTCAGGAAAGCTTACAGCCCTCTTACGCTGTCCCTTGTTTTAGAGCCGCTGGTGAATACTGGAATGGATCCTCCGTGAACCACAGAGCCAGGCAGCATCTTTTGCAAAGGAATATCGAGAAAGTTAAGAATACTTCAAACTGTGCAGTTTAGCAAATGGCCAGTATGGGGAATTCTGAGGCACATCTCGCAGAATTGGTGATAGTGCAGACGTTATTTTGGTTTGAAAGTGATGATAGCTTCTGAACATGATATATTAACAGGAAAACCTATCTAACTGGTCCTTGTAGCATTACCAAGTTGAAGAATAAATACAAGAACCCAGATTTTAAGACAGAGGTTATTAGCCTCGAACCAACAGCATAAATGGGAAAAAAACTTTGGTTAAAATTGATCTAGGAGAGAGATAGATAGATAAGAAAGCTAACTACATGGACCTCGTGACATTACAAGAGTAAGAGGTAAGCACTCGGACCTAGAGGTTAAAAAGGAGATTATTAGTCTCGAAAACACCAGACCAAATGAAGGAAATAATATATTTATATATACCATTGTACCTTTTCATAAACTCTTTCCCATAAACAACACCCAACTTCTTCACCACCTCCCTTAGTATACTGTAACAATTTCATTCTTAAGGATGAAAGGGCAAAACAGTATCAACATAATGCTATCAATATACTACATACTACAACCATCTTTATGCTTAAAGAAAGGGCTCGTGAAAGTTTGAAGGGGGACCATAAGGTTCAACAGAAGACACATACCAATCTGGATTGAAGGTTGTCGAACATCATATCTAATTAATCATGTTAAGCTTAGTGTTTTTTATTATTCTTGAATTTCATAATTACTAAAGTCCTCTTTGTCTCAAAATCTTATTACTACACAATTTTTTTTTTTTTTTTTTTTTTTTTTTTTTTTGTCGTGGGGAGTTTTAATGTCATGAATTTTTTATATTCATTCATGACCAGTTTAAATGATTTCTAATAACTGTAATCTCCCTCTTTGGCCATTTAAATTTCCCGTTAAAAGTACCGTTAGAGTTTTCTTACGTCTGGCAGGACCGTTTTTTGCTACCATCTGTGGTGAGTAAAGACTTTTTAAGCTATTAATAGTTGAAATTAATTTGGAAATGTCTTTGAAGTTTCATTACCTTTTATTATATTGTTTCCTTTTTTTAAGTTCCTTTGTTCAATATTTTCCTAAAGGTTCCGTAATGTATGACATTTTCCTGATTTACCACGATTTTTTTCTTCGAGGTCTGTGTTTCTTTAGCAATGTCCTTTGCATGTATCTCCTAGCTCAGTGGTAGAGCACTCGCTTAGCAAGCGAAGGGGCCCAGGTTCGAGTCTGGGTTGGAGCGAGAGATGTGAGCTATTTCTATTAACTCAAGCTTCGGTTCCCACTTCAAGACGTTAATGAGTACATTTTGCCCTTGGATGAGCTTTTGGGCCACAAATGAGGTAAATTTAAGTGGTGCTGATGTTAAGGCTATACCACGCCCATCCTTTACCTTTACCTTTGTCAATATATTTTGATGTTTGGGATTCAAATTGTTTATTAAATCAAAGTTATAGTACATTTCCTTTAATAAAGTTTATATATTGATTATGCAATAAGGAAACTTATTTTATATATAATGTGATATCTGGGCCCAAATTGCAAGCTAATAAGGAAAAAATCTTAGATTTCCGAAATGGCAATTTTACCAAATTTCGGACATGCTTAGTATAACTGACTGGGATAAGAGTTTAAAATGACCAAACTGTTTTATTAAAAGTGGGAACATTTAAGCAAATTTTAAAATGAATATTCAAACAAATGTGTCAAATCTCTCTTCTAATAGGTGATGAAGGAGAAAACCTGTTGCGCTTGGCATAGAGAGATAAGAGATAAAATCAATGAAAAGTGTAGATGTTTTAAAATATTCAAGGGTAGTAATAGGGAAGATGATTTAGAAAATTATAGGAAAAATAGAAACGAACTTAACCAGTCAATAGAAAGTCAAGAGAGAGGCAGAAATTAATTTTGCAAGGAATAGTAATAGTAAATAATAAGCCAGGAAGAGTTTTTTAGCTTTTATAAATTTAAAGTAGAATAGGACAATGGTCCAATTAAATTTTATGAAAATTTAAATATTCACTTAAGGAGTTGGTAAACATTTTCAATGCTTATTTTGCTCAGTGTTTACTGAGCGAAAAGACTAGATAATAGTATATGAGACTAATAGTTCTTGTATGCAGGTAACAAATAGACTTACAGAACTTTGAATTTGACGTAAAAAGATATTAAAACCTTTACTAGGACCATATTAATTTCCAAGTAAAGCTGCAGGCACTGATGGTATATATGGTAGAATTCCGAAGGAGGGTAGTAGCACATTGCAAAGCACTGTATTTGATTTTTAAAGCGATCCTATAACATTTGGTGAGGTACCAGATTACTGGAAAACGGCATATGTTGTGCCTATTTATAAGAAAGGTAGTAATGAAGATTTGGGAAATTATAGGCCAGTTAGCTTAACATCTCTGGTTGTAAAGGTTCTGGAAAAGTTACTCGAAATATTTAGAAGATAAGGTATTGCATGACTCCCAGCACGGTTTCAGAAAAGGTAGGTCATGTCAAACAAACCTTTTAGAATTTATGGAATACATTACTGACTGCATTCGACGAGGAGATCCAGTTGTATTATAATATTTAGAACTTTGCAAGCTTTTTGATAAGGTTCCCCACATAAGGCTGATGAAAAAAGTGTATTGCAATGTGTGTTATAGGTGAAGTGCGTACATGGTTGGATAAAGAGTGGTTGTTGAATAAAAAAACGTGTGATAGCAACTAAATAGCAATAAGTCATCATAGGAAATAGTGAAGAGTGGTGTCCCACAGGGTTCAGTGCTCGGGCCACTATTGTTCCTCATATATATATAAATGATTTATACCAGAAATTTAAATTTTAAGCGTTTCTAGTTTTGCAATGATACCCAAAGTGGGCCACCTCAGTAGGATAGTGAAGGATGTATAAAAGATTCAAAATGATCTGATAACTTCTTAGGTGGGCAGATAAGGGGCAAATGAATTTTTAATAGTAAAAAGTGTAGGTTCTTCACCTAGTTACTCAAATAAAAGTTTTAAACTACGATATGAATGGGAGATGGCTGAGTCTGTACCAAGAAAAAGATTTATAGGTGTGATTATAAGCAGTAATTTGAAAGAGTACAGCTGAATCAGTGTTTTGAGGCAAGGAATAAAGCTAATAAGATGCTGGGCATAATAAGATCGCAATGTTGTTTACAGAGCAAGGGAATAAGTAAACTGTATAATAGCTATGTTAGGCCAAAATTATTAGAGTATTGTGTGCAAGTTTGGGCCCGTTTTTTAAAGAAAGACTTAGATATGCTAGAAAGAGTGCAACATGACATGACTTTCTGATTAGAAGACGGATTTTCATAGTTCAATCTTATCCTTACCTTTTTTTTAGGTCTTGAAGAAGGGGCGTGGTATTGTGTACTTTGAACCCTTTTCACTTTTCCAAAGAAAGTTTGTTTTTTTTTTTTTTTTTTTTTTTTTTTTTTTTTTTTTTTTTTTTTTGAAGATTCCTTTTTTATCCTTGCCATAAACAGTGGAACTTTTTTAGTTGTTAAAATTTAATAAACTTAAATTCTTTATTATTCAAATTACTGGTTAAGACAACATATTTTTTTTATCGTATTTTTCCATTTTTTTTTATCTTTGTGCTCTACAGATGTTTTAAAAGCTGACTATGTATGAAAAAGACCGTGTGGTCAAATTGTTAATATTTATTTTTTAATGGTAAATGTGTAGATCACTAATACTATTATATAATATATTACTATATTATTAAATTTTATAATTATATTATATCTATATCTATTAATTAACTTATGTTAATATATACTACCTATCTATATTAAAACCTAGAGTTATACATATCATGACAGCACTGCTAGTTTGAATTAATATATAATATATATATATTATATATATCCTCT
>JABUQX010105974.1:12500-27209 GCA_015478945.1 Trachelipus rathkii | reverse complement strand
CATTATTTTTTTTTTAACATTTTGACAAAAATCTATTGAAGGTCAATTAAAATGAAATGGCCCATATCCGAACATGTAGGACTCTCTTATTTAGGAAACGCTTTTTTAAAAAATCTTCAATCAATATTCCCAAGCCTCAGGTTACAAAGTTACAAGAGATTACCATTTTCTCCAAATAACTAATATTTTTCAAAATTCAATCAATTTTTAAAACTTTTTTAACGGGAACTTAATGAAGTCAGTAAAAATGGAATGGCCCACATCCGAACATATGGACTTTTTAAAATAGGAACGCGTTTCAAAAATCACTTTCAACTGGATTCCCAAGCCCTCAGGTTACAAAGTTAGAAAGAGTTTCAAAATCGATCCTATAACTAAATTGTCTAAATTGAATCTATTATTTTTTAACATTTTGACCACCTATTGAAGGTCAATAAAAATGGAATGGCCCATATCCGAACATGTAGACTCTCTTATTTAGGAAACGCTTTTTAAAAAAAACTTCAATTCTACCTTTATTTCTACATCTTTTCCACAGATACACCATGATACATTCCTCACCAATAAAACAAATTTTCAAATTCAATCCATCTTTTTAAAACTTTTTAACGACCTAATGAAGCGTTCAGTAAAAATGAAGATGGCCCACCACGAGACATATGGACTTTTTAAATAAAACGACGTTTCAAAAAATCACTTTCAATCTGGATTCCAAGCCCTTAGGTTACAAAGTTAGAAGAGTTTCAAAATCAAATCAAAGTTTCAAAAATTTTTCAAAATCAAAGTTTCAAAATTTTTTTGATTTTTTGATTTTTTTGATTTTTTCAGATTCGTGACGTCACGCGAAATATATAATATATAATATATATATTAGTACTATTTATTATATATATATATATATATTATATTATATATACTGATACTTATATATATAGTATATAATCCTATATATATATTAACTTATATATTATAATATAACTATATATATATATATAAGTACCTATATATATTTATACCTAATATATATACGTACATATAACCCATATCCTATACTGAGTTATATAGCTACACTATATAATATATATTACATTATATAAAGAGACAGTAAGAAGACGCAAGATATATATAAGTCCTAGTCCACCCATAAAAATTAAGAATTAAGAAAGATTAGATCTAATAAATAATTAATGCTAATTATCACAATAATTAATTATAATTAAAAAGCCGCATGGCCTACCCTAAACGTCCTAGTCAACAAACATTAACTAAATTATATCGTTACATATAATTAAAAAGCGCATTGCGCCCCTCTGAATGTCCCAGTCAACCATATAATTAAATAAATAAGAATAATAATTCAGAAGCCCGCATGGCCATGTAGACTCGTCCCAGTCAACCCATAGATAATTAATAATTAAGCAATAATAATTAAGAAGCTGCATGAACCTCTAGAATGTCCAGTTAAACCATAATATATAAGAACAATACTTAAGAAGCGCATGGTAATATTTAGACTGTCAAAGGTCAACAATAAAAATTAATAAATTAAAGAAGCCGCATTGACCACTCTTAAATGTCATCTTCACCATAAAAATAATAAATAAGAAATAATACTTTAAGAAGACGTATGGGCCTATCTAGCTGTCCCAGTCAACCAATAATAATTAATACATTAAAAATAATAATTAGAAGCCGCATTGAACACCTCTAGAATGTCCCAGTCAACTCATAATAATAAGAATAATACTTAAAAGCAGCGTGGTCTTTTTTTAGCCTTTCCCAGTCAACCAAAAAAATTAATAATTAAAAAGAAGCATCATTGGCCCGCTAGAATGTCCCAGTCAACCCATAATAAATAAAAATAAAAATAATACTTAAGAAGCAGCATGGCCATATCTAGCGAGAAAACAATCAACAAACTCTACATAAAAACAAGCTTAAGAAGCCACATTACATTAATCCCTCTAAAATGTCCCAGTCAACTCAAAATAAATAACAATAATCAACTTCACTCTCCATGGGTCCTTCTTTAAGACTTCCCAGCCAAATAACACCAATATTGTGCATCTAATAACCTTGTGAGAAGCTTCCATTGCTTTCCCTCTATAATGTCCAGTCAACCCATAAAACAAATTAGAATTAGAATTATTGTAATAATAATTAATTGTTAATATTTACTTACCTAGTACTTATAAAATTAAGAGAGCCAACATGGGTCCCTACTGATAGACTGTCCCAGTCAACAACAAAAAGTTTAATAAATAAGAGATAACAAACTCTTCAGAAGGGGCCGCATGCGGCTCTACCTCACTCAGACTAGGTCCCAGTTCCAACCCACTACATTAACATTTAATTAATGAATTTCAAATTATTCCTTAATTATTAATTTACTCGGGCCTATTGAGACTGGGACAGGTCATTAGACGGCCCATGCCTGGCTTCTGACACTCTCTAGCAATGTCTTGATTTATTTAATTATTATGGTACTTCTAAAATTATCTTCTTGTCTGTTAATGTATTCCTTTAATTTATTACTTTTAATTATTAATTATTGTCTGTTGACTAGGGAACCACGTGTAGTTAGGCGGCGCGAGTTGGCTTCTTTAATTAATAAATACTATTCACTTACTTAACATTATTACTTTATAATGGAATCATTATTCTGTAAACTAATTCACATATCTCTTTGATGGGTTGACCTGGGATCCTTTCTTACGCGGCGGCACTCAATGCGCGACCTTCTTCAATTACTTAACTTTTTTATGGTCGAACTGCGGAACTAGTGTCACTAAAAAGGGACCAGTTACGCAGTGCTTCTTAAGTATTATTCTTATTTATAATGAGTTGACTGGGATACTCTAGAGGGGTTAACTAATAGTTTGGAAATATTAATTTATGAGTTTTTAAGCCAAAGTATAATTTATTTTTTCTAGTTGACTGGATAGTCTTGATAGGCCCTTATGTCTTCTTAACGCTACTCTATTCTTTACCCCTTTATTTATTTATATTTAGCTACTGTTTACTGGGATATTCTACAGGGGCGCCATGGCGTGCGCTTCTTATAATTATTAATTCCTAAATCAACTTGTAGAACATACGGGACCAAGTCTCATAAAATTCGGACATACGGCTCTCCCCCTTAGTATTATTCTAATTTATTTCATGGGTTGGTAGCTTGGACACCTTATTTCTAGCAGAGGTCCAATCTCGCCAGCCTCCCCTCAATATATATTATCGAATTATTTTAATAATTAGAAGCTTGCATTAACCTCATTGCTATAATATGTCCCAAGTTCAAACCCATAATACCAATTAATACGAGATAACTCACCAAATGAAGTGGCCTGTATGTCTCTTTTTCAGACACGCTCTCCAGTTCATACAATAAACACATTAATCATATTAAGCTAGCTCCATGGCCCCTTCCTAGATAGTTTCCACCGTCAACACAATAATAATTTTTATACCATATTAAGATATACATAATTAAGAAGCAGCACTAAGCTTATCTAGACCTTGTCACAAGCTTCCATTTGCCCAAGTACAATAATTTATATCATACACTTTATAATTTAATTCAAAATAATAATTGAAACCGCCATATGGATTTTCTCCTCAGTAGAATCGTCACCAGTCAACCAAATATATAATAAAGAATATTATTTTAACACGCAATGGCCCGCCATTATGATAGATAATAATATAATAACGGGTCATAACAAATAAAAATAATTTATTTTATTAAGACCAGTCCCTTCCACACTTCCGCGCCTTCTCATAATGATAGTTGGAATGATCAATTAACACACTCACAAAAAAAATACAATCTAGAATACACTACTCTCCATATGGGGAAGCCAGACATTAGGTGCTCCCTCTTATTAGACCTTTCTCCCCAGTCACACCACATACTTATAATTAACTAAATTAAAATAATATTTACAGAAATTCCAATTGGCCCCTCTAAGAATGTCCCAGTCAACTCATATACAATAAGAATAATACTGAGTAAGCCGCATGGTTTTTATTTTTTGTCTGTTTGTGCGGCATAAACATTAATTAATATAAGAAGCTGCATTGCCCACTCTAGAAATGTCTCAGTCACACCATAATAAACTCCATCAACTCATAATAATATTTAAGAACGCCGCATGGGCCTAATACTAGACAAACTTTCGCCTATTCTTCATCCTCAAAGGTCCAAAATCTACCTCCTCGTTGCTTTACGTGCGCCCTCTCCAGACATATCTGTCTTTTTTTAATAAGGGTGCCAAAATTCTAGACATCATCTTTCAAATACCTGTGCTCTAACAATACTTTATCCCCCATCTTCATCTCACGCACGTAGAATTTACTACTCAAACTCACCCACAAACCCTCACTACTAGTAATCTAGTCTGCATCTGGCATTAATTTCTAATTGCTCTCATCCTAGGCCCTAGCTTCCCGGGTCTCACAAAAATACTTACAATAGGAACAATGAAAACAGCAGCACTAACAGAATATCTTAGCAGCAATAAAACATAGTGATGTGGAATAGCCTGGACTATCCTTAAAACGTTCCATTAAAAAACATTCCATAGTTATTATCTACTAAGACTCCATGATATGAGTTTGATTTTGAAATAGTCTTTGACACTAACATGTTGTACCCGTAATAAATAAACTTAAAAAACAAAAATATATAAATAAAATTAATAAAAATCTACTCTACCCTTCTATATTCCTCCCAGAATCTATAAAAATAAATCAAAAAGATCAATAAATCAAAAAATTCATGATTTATAATACAAAAATCAAGTAAAAAAATATAATTTTTTATTACCATTCGTTATTTTTCCTTTCTTTAAGATAGTTTTTTTACTTAATTTTAAATATATACATAAATTTCTTCCTTTTATTATTTATATGCCTTTATATTTACTAAGATCTTCATTATATAACTACTATCTTATATAGTCATTATCCTTTTATACTATTCCACCATTCACTTCCTTTCCTTTGCTTATAACTTATTAGCATATATACCCTAACCCTATATTAATTTTACTTCCCACATACCTCTTCTATAGTCATCTATTCACATATTAATTTGCACTATTTCTTATATAATCTCATCTCACTCCCCCTGCCCCTCCCATTATCTGTTCTACCTTTACTCACGTCTTTATATCTCTATATAATATATACTAATTACTACTATATACTATATTAAATATACTACTATTTATATTACTATTATTACTATAATAATAATAATATATCATCACTCTATTTATATATACTATATATCTATATATATATTTATATATATATATAGTATATATATTACTATTATATTACCTTATACTATATATACTATATAATTTATATATATATATTTCATCATATATAATTTATATTATACATTTTATACTATAATATATATACTCTCAAATAAAGAATATTAAATTGGTACTTTTATTATATATAAAAATACATATAATTATAATTTAATTATCTAACTACTGTAAATAAATTGAATTAATAAAATAAATAAATAAATTAAAAAATAAATAAAATAGTATACACAAAAATGCTCTAATAACATTATATTCTATTTTCTATTCTACTATATTCTATTCACTTATTTCTTAACCTTCGCTCCATCACTATATATATAATTATATATATTTAGCACTTTTAATCCGATATCCCCCTCACCGCCCCTCTAAATACATTTACAATATATATATTATATATATACTTTAAGCTAAATAGTATATTCATTCCTACTAATTCCAATCTCTAATTTACACTAAACACATTTAATGAGCAAATTGGAATGAAACCTTTCTATGCTCAGTTTATTCTCCACTTCCATGTTAAACTTTGATTCTCACTTTTTTAAATACCAATAGGGTTAATTTTTCACCCAATTTTCCTATAGGTAATGAATCAAATGTAACCAAAAATACTTTATGCAGAAGCACTCTATAAACATAGAAATAACACTATATATCAATCACAATAATTAAACATATATATTATCACCCTCTGTAATTCATTTATGAAATCTGCAGAGTCGTAAACAATACCAATTAAGTATAATAATAATAGCTAATACCACTAAAGTTTCAAGTATCTCAGAAACCTTACACATTGCTTCATAGACTTTGACAAATCCTTCACCTCTATCATATTATACTCAACCTAAATATTTCCCTAAACACTCACTATCAATATCTCACTCTCAAATACTTATCTCTATCTATCCTTACCTATATTCACTAGCCTTATCGCCTTTATCACATTTATCTATATTAGTGGCAATTAGGCACATATAAAACTCCACTACAATATCCTCCACTCTCACTATAATATACAACTATTATCTGAACGCAATCCTGCACATCTCGGCTTACTACGCTGCATCAGCGACGATGATACTACATTATAGAAACCATCTTATATTTGCAAATGTCATAATGTTACGATAAATAATTTTTCTTATTTTTCTCTCGAGCAATTCGTGTCGCATAATCCAATACTATAATAAGATTAATACAAAAATTAAAACGTACAACAAAATCATCAAGACATTCACACCCTTAAATAACGCTCTCTTTTTAAGCCATTAATTCAATGCGCCCGGAATTACTACTTCCTGACTACTACGTCTCATAAAGCTTCCAGGGACGCACACCCGCTACTGTGTCTCTAATTCTCAAGCAGTTACCAAAAAATTGTTTCTAGTAAATACACTCATGCCTCTTGATAAACTCACATCATATATATGACATATCTGTCTCATACAACATTAACCCAATAACTAACTCCCACTGCTCAAATCCTCATAACAAATTAACACTCTCCTCAATCCCACGTAACAACCAATAATATCAATTAAAAAACAAAAATTACCTAACACCATACTTAGAATAATGATAATCGCACAAAAAAAATATCTCGCCAGATTATCTCAAATCATTGATAAAATTATCTGTAAACTTTATTTATACCATTTAAGAGAACCACATCCTCTCTTCAACAAACGAGCTAATAGCGGAAAACAACATCTACAGCATTTTATATATACCTTATATTAATATATACCTAAACTACCAATATATATATATTATATAATTATATATTATAATTTTAAATAGTTATTAAAAATTAAATATAAATAATATATAAATACATATATATATAAATAATATATATATAATATCATATAATAAAATATATATTCATAATATTAATATTATAATATAATAATATATAATATATATAATATATATATAAAAATGATAGTAAATATAAATATAAATAATATATTATTATATATATATTAGATAATTATTTTTAAATAACCTATAATAATATATATAATATATAATAAAATATATATATAAATATATATATATAACTATGAGTCCTAAGACTTGCGTCGGTGTATTACGCGTTGTGTCTGACCAGGAAGCATCCAATTTGAAATGAACAGCTGTTCTTGATGTTTTAGTTATTTTTACACATTAAATCTGTTTATACATTGAGTGCTCTACTGTAATTAATGTTTTTAATTATCTAAGATTTAAATATTTGGTAAAATTAGATCACCTCTATAATAAAAAGATAAGCTAAATTCGATTTTAATTTTGTTATGAGAAACTTTTTTAGTATGTTAGATATCATAAGTTAGTTTTTTAGGATGTAAAATATCAGTAGTTTAGGATAGCACTAGGTTATATTTTTCATTCGTTTCATTTTATTAGAAACTTTTTAAATTTTAATATATTACGGAATTATGTTTTAAACTTTTTTTATTTTTGACTACAACTAATTTACTTATTTGGTATAATATACTTTATATATTAATCCAAAACATGCTTATATTTTAATATATTTTTTACAAATTTTTGTATTATTTTTTCAATAAGATTATGAGAAGAACATCGGTTTTCAACATTTTATTTAGAGAGCTTATAGATTAAAGCTTATAGGCACCACATTGACATCCAAGTATATGACAAGTGGATTTTCCAACAATTGTCATTAAGAGTTTATTTTTTATTTTATAGATGCATTTGTAAGCGCTCGATAGCAATATATTTATTTAAGCGCTGTTTCTTTTTTTTGATATTTTAGTTTGTTTTGTAGTGTTAGTTTGAGATGTGTATGCTGGATTTGATATATATATATCTGTGTGTGTACTGTGTTATTGTATGTCAGTGAATGCAGATTGCTCAGAGCGGTGGAGCTCTCTATTGATATTACTAACATCTCGCCGGCTTACATTCATAACTCTAGCCATCCGTGTGACGTAATATATACACCTCTCTAACTCTAATCCCTAACCTTTTGCTTTTGTCTGAGACACAGATGGCTAAAATTCATCCTCTAACTCGTTCCCTTATTATCCAACATATATACTATATTTTCCATAATTGATCCGTCTAAAGGTGGAGTTTGTAGCCTATGTTAAACATAAACACTTACCTGTATAACACGGTCTCGAGCTAATCTCGAATCTCTAACTATCTTAGATGTTCATGTGGTCACTTATAAAATCTTTCATTCATCTTCTACTACAATATATCTTGTTGTGACTTATATACTTAGCTACTAGCTATTATCCTATACAGATATCGAGATCTATACTTACGTAGCCATTTTTTGAATAATCTATATATTACTTAATCCATCTCATGAGTGAATCATGTATATATTATAATTACTTATATATTCATCCAAATACTGAGGTCCTCTATTTATAGGTAATATTCATATAGTACAACATAACATTGAATTGGTTGGTAGTATGATTCCTATAATCTATACATATCATGATTTAGGTAGGAGGGGGAAGTAGCTCGAATCATTATATTATATGTAAGAGTATAATATTTATTTACTCTAACAGTAATTACTGGTGCATGACATATACTATAAATTAAAGTAAACTCACTAACATATTTCCGGATCGCTCTCAATCCAATTCTTAGATACTACACTTAGTATTACTCATAATAGTTCTTACATATCTACTATATCGTCCTGGGCTCGCTGGTGATCGAGTTAATATCACCATCCTTCGCTCTTATGGTAAATTGACTTCACAACACTTAGGGTATCTCTTACATTTTAACTATCTCTCGATTTCCAGACAACGCAACTCATCCTGCCCTACTCTCCTTGTTTGTTTCTGCACTTTCAGATCGGTCGGTCCGACGAGATCTGAGAGGGGCTCTCTGTCGTAGCTGTTCTTCGCGTAACTATAAATTAGTGTGTGAATTTGTACTGCCTGTGTGTCTGGTGATCCTCCAGTTATCAGCATCTGCCATAAGGTGGGGAGCTTTAATGTGATGGGATGTGCGGTCATCTCCCTTCTTCGACTAAATCTTTCTCATACTCTCACATCCGATGGTATCGATCTCGTGACTATTTTCATTCGGCTCTTCAGTGCTACGCAGAGACAGTGTGCTATACGTAGAGAGTGGCAATAGAGTGTCTCAGTTCTCCCATGCACTTCTATACTACCATTTTTTCCACTCTCACGCACCAAATCGTTGACTTGAATCTCTCACTTGTATCAGAGAGCAAAAGAGACTAGACTTTATAAAACGTGAAGTGACGCACACTACACCTCCTGAGTTTCTATGCATCACTGACATAATCTCTTCTCTCTTCTTAAATAATTTATGGGATTCTTTTATACACTATAATTTGGTTTTTTATTTTTTTTTTATTTTTTTACTTTCTTACATATTTCATATTTTTTTTTCAATTGCGGCATAAAACAATCATTCTCCTACCCGTCGAACTGTTGTTTTTCACTCTCTTTATTCGATCTGTATGGTTCTAGCTTCCTCTTAATCAACAAACTGAAATGACCCATAATACAATACAGTCATCTGATACTCCTCTTCAGCCAAGTGCTGTTCTGTCGGCTTCATATGGACAGTCTCATGTCTTACTACTCATCTCTCATTCTCAGGATAGTCCTTATGCCTCTTTGCCTGTGATACATATGAGTGTTGAATTCAGTGTGATGGCTCCTGAAATCTATGAACGTTAGTAGGATTTAGGCGGGTGGCCTCGTGTGAGCATTATTCCACTACCCGTGTTATTCTGAGGGAGTGTGTTTCCCTGCTCGCCGCTCCTCGTTCAACTATACTCTCTTAATGTTCTCAAATTCTAACACTATTCCCTCAGATGTGGAAGTGAACGCACATGTCCAATACCTATTCGAAAAAGGAAGCCGGCTCTGATCCTTCCTAACTATCACCCTTATAGCTCTCACTCTGTATTCTCTGATCTTAAGATCTTATGAAACACTCACTTCTCTAACTGCGTCAGGTTCCTTAGAATAATTCTGAGACATCTCATACTGAATCACATTCTTTTCTCCGATCGCCAGCTCTGGCTCTGCGAAGACGCTCCGCAAGGGGCTCATAACTGGCGATTATCTGTTCTCTACTCATAATTACTCATTTATGGTTTATCTCGGCCTAATAGGCAGAAACTATGGGCGAGATTCGAAAGTAAGGTGTTCGCGAAATTGACAAGTAGCCAAGCAATATTTAAGAATGACCGTATGGAATGTCGATCACTGCTCCTCCAAGAAGCGGTTCAACTCTACTATTGGGTTCTTCCTCACCTTGTTTCCTAATGTCTAGTTTTATTCATGATACCGATGCGATGGCAGCTGCAATTACGCAGGCGACTCGCCTCATTCCAATTTCTTAGTGCTAATAATACTTCGAAGTTCCGAATGTCATAACTCCAGCGGTTCTTTCTTTATCTCACTGAGACTTTATTCTTATTTTCTTAATATGATCTTCTCACCATGCACATCTAACTCTATCCACTTATATGCTGATGACTCGACTATTCATTCTTCAACACTCATTTCTATTCTGCTCCCTCTTTTACATTCATAGAATTTGCTCTCGTCTTAAACATTTCGATGGCATTGCTGGGCTGCGCATCGGTTACGGTTTAGCGCCTGCAAACCTTGCTGAAATTCTCAAATCGCGAAAAATCCCATCTAATGCAAATTCCTCTCAAGGGCATCGCCTAACTTTCTAATCCATCTTTCGACGGATTCGCTCGTTTTCTCCTGTTGACAAATATAAACACATTGGCCTTAAAAAACAAAAAAATGTCTTGGAACCTCACATCACTAATGGTTGCTAGGCGGGCCTTGCAAAGAAACTGGGAGTTTCTGATTTAGACCGCGAGACTTTTCCTTCCTCTTCTCAGATTTACTCCAGCTATTATACAAGGGCCTCCCACTCACTGCACTTGGTAATGGAGTACACTGCTCTTCATATCATGGCGGGCGCTGGTTGCTCTGCTGTCTTCACCACGCTCTATCTACCGGGGATATGGAGTCGAGTCAAGGCTCCAAACAAAGGAAATCGTTAGTGAATGCATTAGTTTCGTATTTACCAGATAGCTTACTTGGTTGTACTGTTCGATTCTTTTGCTGTCGTTTGAGTTATAGTTGGTGCTTTTTAGATTCTTTTTTTCTCTAACGCGATACCGCTAGTGAGCAGGTGCTCGAGCGGAAACATTATCAGCCCCGCGTACCACCACCTTGTAACTTACGACCCTTCGTGCACTCAAGGGTACTGTATCTGGCAACTGAGGTTATTCGTATAGATCTTGAGTCTCTTTCCGGATTACAGTTCGCGTTGGAAATACGAGCGTTTCCCCGCGTATTCTTCCGCGCGACCATGCGCATATGCTATCGTGTGTGTAAAAAGTTTATCTAACAATCTACGATCATGCGAGATCACATTCTCTCTTGATCTAAAGGTGTGTGTGGAAATATCGTATTCCTTGAATCGAATGGCCTGGGACAATTACTCTCTCCGTCTCGTGGATTCAATCTCGGTTTCATGCCTGAGATCTGCCGTATCCAGTTAACTCTAAAGGCGAGAGCTCTCGCGGATCTGACGTTTCTGAGTCGTAGTGCGTCATGGTATGTGTAATTCGATTCTCGTGAGGCAGTCTCTCGGCTAACACTCTCCCGTGCGCATATAATATAGCGTCCATCTGTGCGCACGTTGCAGTTAGGTGGTGACAACATGTATAACTTAATATATAATTAATATTATAATTATACTATATTAGTATATATATATATATATATAATATTAATATTAATACCTATTATATATATCATATACAATTAATATATATTATATATATTATATTATAATAATATATATATTATAATATATAATCTATATAATATAATTTGGTAATATATTATATTATATATATTAATATATTTAGAAGAGAGGTAGTAGAATGATGTAGATAGTAGAGAGATGAGCTCGAAGTCCACAGTAGTAGATTCATAATTAAAGTATACTGTGACAAGTCGTCTACTGTATAGTATATATAGTACTATAATATAATTAATATACTATATATATAATATTAATATATTATATAATTTAATTAATATAATATCAATTGTCTTTTGAGGCTCTAAAGATTAACTTTTTATACTATTACATTTCTTTAGCTCGCTACCTCTCTCTCTCTCTCTCTCTCATTCTACTTCTATTTCTTATATTAAATATAATATTTTTATATTAATATTAATATAATATAAATATAAGATATATTATATAATATTTTAATGATAATATAGTAATAATATATTATATATATATATATTATATAATATACTATAATAAATTATATATATTATATATCAGTGATGGCGAATCCGGAATCCGGATTCGGGATTCGAATCCGATTCGAGCTCTCGAATTCGGATTCGGATTCGAATCCGAAGGTGCTGCGATTCGGATTCGGATATCGAATATTTCCACACGACACGCTTTTCGGATTCGAATACCGGACGTTGCTGGATTCGCGATTCGGATTCGAACATTTTGACACATACGGATTCCGATTCGGAGTTCGATTCCGAATCCGGAATTCAGAATCCGAGTCTATTTATTGTTTCTTACAGGATGTCAAAAAAAAATCATCAAAAATAATAAAAAAAACAACGAAAAACTTAGAAATATATAAATTAATAGTACTAATACACATTTTATGGAAGCCATATAATCAACATTGAGAGTATGCATGTAAGAGTCACAAATACAAGATGGTACATAATTTTACTATTATATTATGGTATATTCTAATTAATGTATATACTATCAATGTACAAAGATAGCCCGCGCATACACACACATGACAATATAGAGTTAACGTCACTGAAAACGATAGTGTATCACATGAGCTAAAATAATTCTCAATACGAGGACATTAGACGCCATAAATAAAATGCATCATATAAACATCCTTTTATATTTTTTCATATCAACACATATATTTGTGTAATAATTATAAGAGTTTACAAAACCGTTAGCTATGTATTATATAAGAATAATTTTCTGGTCTACTAATATTTTTGAGTTAATATTAATATATGTAAATAGAAGAATGTTATACAAATAGACTGGGATCTAACTCAAACGAGAGATCATAAGAATCCAAAGGCTTCAGAAATGTCATGGTTTATTGTACTAAGACACTCTCAGAGCTGAGAGTACACTCGATAAAAACTAGAGTAGACAATTCAATATTACATCATATAAAAAGTTTTTAATGAAGAGTGTAATCACATAATATTAATTTATGGATATATAAATATATGTGAAATAAATAATATTAACAACTACAATGAATTACTAATAATGATAGAGTAAAAATTATAATGCATCATTTCAATTTCATTATATTAGATAAAATTGAAAATTAATCAATAATTAATGTGTGGATTTTATACGAAATCGGAGATACTTTGTAAAACAAAAAAAAAGCCGCAATTATCAAAATTTCTCCTGTGAGCAAGGGATCGCTGGGAAGGCATTCGTTGCTCTCCCTCTTAACGTCTTGCTATATTTAGAAAAATAATGAGTTGAATATCTACTGTAAATATTGTTCCAGTATACGTCCAAACCTGAAGATTTCTTTTTAAAAAGGATATTTATTGCTCTATTGTTAGGTATAATAGAATAGAAAATTTAACAATTCTAATATATTAAGTAAATGATATGTGAATGATTGTAAATTATACTAAATTGGATACTGAATTGCTAAGATTAGATATATAGAGCAGATATAACTCTCAGTGTCTTGAGTAGTGTGTGTCCATATAATATAGAGAGTCTCTATCACTCTATGTTTGGAGCTGCAAGTGTCAGTTACTGCATCATCGTGTTGACGTATATAACATTTTATAGTAACAAGTTTAGCTTACATCTCAGCTACGAATTCTTCATATCTATCGTTCGAATATATGTCACTGTCTGGGACGATGCGACACACCAGCATCAATATGCTCATTACAATGCCTCAAATAACTCGTATTATCTATTCAACTATTTCTCAGTTTGAGTTATAAACTAATAAAAATAGTATTTTACTTGTTTTCATACTTTAAAAATGATATAGAAAAACACAAAGAACAAGAATAAACTCGGATGCTTTTTAAAAATAGGTACAACAATATTAATCGCCAATAATTATAAATATAATGTATATAGTTATTAAAATTAATAAATACTGACATAGTAATATAACATAGGTAAGCATCATAACATACTAATAGATTAAGAAAGACTTTTGGGCTTACAAACTAAAGGAAATCGAGTAGATTTAAGGTATACTTACAGAGATAGGTGAATT
>JABUQX010105973.1:0-12617 GCA_015478945.1 Trachelipus rathkii | reverse complement strand
AATCCTGCACCAAAAAAAAAAATTCAAAGTCAGATACTTTAGATAAAAACTCTAAGCAATTCAAATAATAATAATAATAATCTCTAAATAAAATGAACATTTGAATAAAAAAAAATCAAATAATACAGCAGAATTTATAAAATAATAAAATGCAAGAATCAAGCTTCCATAATAATAATGGATGACGAACGACTGCGCGAATGGAAAAGCCAGAATAGGAGGTCATTAAACTGAAGAAGAAGAAAAAGAAAAGTATAGCGAAATACAAATGTCGTTGTGTCATTCATCATTCACACTCACCTATCAGGCCTTTGAGTACTCAGCAATTATGGGGTGAGAAAACAACTACGCTTGAAGCGTTCTTTTTTGGGGACGTGGATGGCTTAGTGGATAAAGCGCCCGGTTACTGTTAACTCAGCAACGCGGAGTTCCAGTGTTCGAATCCCGCTGATGAAGAGTAAAATCTTCTGTGACTCATTCATTTAAAATGAATAAAAATGAGGCAAAATAAAATATAATAAAATACATTACCATTACCAACTTACTACAATAATAATAATAATAATAATAATAATAATAATAATATATACATACATACATACACACACACACACACAATAATACCAATAATAGTACACACACAGATACTTTTTTTTTTAAAGAAAGTATTTTCTAAACATATAATAATAATAATAATAATAATAATAATAATAATAATAATAATAATAATAATAATAATAATAATAATAATAATAATAATAATAATAATAATAATAATAATAATAATAATAATAATAATAATAATAATAATGATAATAATAATAATAATAATAATAATAATGATAATAATAATGGTAATAATAATAATAATAATAATAATAATAATGATAATAATAATAATAATAATAATAATAATAATAATAATAATAATAATAATAGCAATATCATTTTAAGTCTTGTTTTTCATTACTATTTCTTGTTTGCTCTTATGAATAATTAATTATACGTTCTTATATTATATATGCAAAAATAAATAATTTTCTTATTAAAATTACAGAACACAGAATAATTTATTAAAGTTTTAATTAAGACTAAGAATTTGTCTTCAAATGTGAAAGCACTTAACTGCCGCTTCCAAAGGAGAATAATATTCTAATAGATTGCTAAAACAAACTCAATAATTCATGTCTCGTAAAACCAGTTTCCTGAAACCAAAGTTCCTTTGGGAGAATTTTCACTCAACCTTTTTACATTTCTTTGCTTAATCTTTCATCAACCCTATGGAGATTTACTTATTCCTTTTACTTAGTGCCAAAGTAAAACAATATAAAGGTCATAGGGAGCTCTTCTAAGAAATAAAACAATTTCATTATGAACAAATAGACTAATGTTTATTGCAAATCAGTCAAGTCTTAAGCTGTATTTATGAAATGACCGAGTACGTTTGTGTTTGTGTGAGTATGTGATTAATTATTATTATCATTGTTTTTGTTATTGTTATTGTTGTTTAGTTATTATTAATGTTCATAAAATCAACAAGTGGCAGCAATAAACAAATGAATTATTCTTACCTATTACCGATAAAATATTGAAGAGCTTTGTAGAGTTTGAATTCTTTCTTTATGTGGAAGCTTAATTTAAATTTAATTATAGTTAATAAATAACTGATCTTTAGTAACCAATAAATTTAAAAAATATTTTGCTTAATAAATTCTTCAATATGAAATTAAATGCCTACAGCTAGTTTAAAAGATATAATTAAACCTGTTGCTATGTTTATTCATTATATTTTTGCAGTAAATGTTAAGAACAAGCAATTCTTTTCATTTATACTCTCAGCAAACTAATTTAGATTATTTCTCAGGTCCTTAAAATTATAAAAAAAAATTAAATTTTAAGTTTTCTTCACCAAGATGATAAAATATTTTGAAGGGTGATACTTTTACTAATTTATTTAGTATATTATTTCATATTATTATCACCTATGCATAGTTTTTACATTCAAAATTAGCAAACCACCAATTTTAATTTATATAAGAAAATAAAGTAATCAATGTAAAAATGCAAATAAAATTTTTTCTTATAAATAAACTTTTTTAATCTGTAAATCTGCGGAAAAAACTTTTCCTTATTACCCTCATCGATTTAAAAGTTCGTCACACTGACCATCTTCTTAACTTCAAATATAAATATATATAAATATATACAAATATATATATATATATATAAATATATATAAATATGAATATATATATAATATAAATAAATATATATGCTCTACTCGGCAAATCGTCTTTTACACTGAAATATTATTTAAAATACCTTAACACTGTTTCTTTCACGCTGTGTAGCAGTGTGTATCTGATTCAACGTCACCTCCGTATAATAAAATTCACTCAAGATGCATGTTCAACTAATGGTAATTTAGGAGTAATTCAATAATTAACTTCTTTAGTTTAAGGTGGTACTCTCTAAGTATTTTTGAATAGATCTGTTAACCGCTCCCATGTTGTGTGGTGGGTACTTGTTCTTTTCTTTGGACTTGTTGGTTTATCATTTAAGCATACCTAGTTCCATCAATTTATATGCATAGGAGAATTCTTATGTACATGCGTCTGTAATATTTGTGGGGGAGCTAGTAAGGATTTGCGTTTTATGTGTATGAATGATATCCTTACTCAGGGTATTTTGCGTCGTTTTGGTTAAGTGAATTGGTTGTTCTTAGTACTATGAGAGAATGTTCATTAGGTAGGTTATGCGCATTAAGTATGATGGGTATCATTATTTGTTAATGTTTTCATATCATGATAGTTAGTTGTTCTAGGCGTTGCAAGAATTCGGTTGGTGTGGTTATTAAGAGGGTAATTTGGTGGTTTTTCGGTCGTTATTATTTGTGATTTTTTGGTTAGGATTCTGTTTGTGAATTCCTGATATTGTAATGTTATTATTCTTGCGGAGGTTCCAGTCTTCAGTCTAGTGTCTGTATTTTTTATTTATTCTTATGTAGATTCAGGAATATGGATTTAGAATTTAAACAAAGTACGAGACTTAAAAGCTGGAATGAAATGTAGGAAAGTTGTTTTTAGTTTTGATAAGAACTTCAAGCTCGAAATCTCCTTTACAATTTTATTAAATATTTTATTTCTTATTGTCCTTATTTATAATGTAAGGGTAAAAGATTTGTATAATAAAATTCATATTGCAAATTTGTTTAATTAGAGTTGTTTTGTCTTTTGTTTTTTTTTACAGAAAGATTAAACCACCACATCTCGACTGTCGGTAACATTAAAGCAAAGCCCCCACGCCTCGGTCGTGTCCACGAACTTGATCCTGCGGACTGTTTCTTACTCATACTCACAACGCGGGATGAACGGCTTATCGACGGTTACGCGGAGCCTCCTCACTTCGAGACAGTCGGAATGCTTGGATTATCCGGTGATCTACAGACATAGACTCGCAGACACTGCCGAATCTATAGCATTAGGTAGTATCATTCATGGTGTGAATTGAGGATCGTGCGGCGGTGCTTACGGTGGCGAGTTGTTAATTTGTGGTGGCTATTTTGATGTGGGTCAGAATTTTTTATATTAGAGTACTTTTGATGAGTTGTGAGTCTACTCAGAGCGTAGGATGCTCGGCGACACAGGGACTTACTGGGGCGCGGGGTGTTTTTCGGTAACTAAGTCTTACTAAATCAAAATAAAAAACAAAAAAAAAATAAATAAAACATATATTAAATAAAAAGAATTAAACTAGAAATTCACCTATCAAAATATTTTTTTACTTATATACAATATTAATATTAGTTATATTTATATTATATTTATATTTCTACACTTATTTTTTCATTTTATGTTATCATTTACATGCTCAATTACTACCCTTAATTCAGTATATTAGTATTCCAGAATTATATAATCAACCTTTATTATATACTCTGTGTTATTTATATTGTTTTATTTCTTTATTTAAAAAAAAAAAATAAAAAAAAAAATAATATAATAGATAAAAAATATATAATAAAGATAATAATAAAAGTGATATTAAATATTATTAAAGTTATAATTTATATTTGGTATTTTATAAAATATATTTATGTTATTTTCTTCATGGTTTATCAATATTAATTATTATATATATTATTTATCTATTATCTTACCCCGTACCAGCTACCTACAGTAATATAAAACTATCACATATTATATACACTAGATACTACCTATATATTTTTTTTAAATAATAAATATATATTGATTATATCTTTCACAATAATATGTATACTGATTGTATATAATATTTAATTTTATTATTTAATTTATAAATACACTGCCTACTTATATTAATGCCTGGTTTACCAGTATTAACTCAGAAATCTCACTGTTCTACTATCCTTATACTTATCTACACTTTACAGTGTGAATAAATATAATATTCTTGTATGTTAAGTGAAAAAAATGAAATATTTATTATATTATCTTAAAAAAATTAATTTTCTCTTAAATTAATGCTCTTATCTTAACGTTTATTTGCCCTCCAAATTATAATTTTTTTATAAAAAAAACTTTTCAATCTTTTTCTTTTACTTGTTTTAAATTTGTCAACCATAGTTACGTTAGAAGCATCCACATGTAACAACAATGGTGAAAAAACTAGTGCTAGAAAAGAAAAAGAAAAAAATTGAATTTTTTTTGGGTATGTGGACCAAAAAAATAAAAAAATTTTCCATCCATCTTGCGTCTGCACTAAAAAAAATTTTTTTTTTTTAAAGTTAAATAAATCAGGGAAGCTAGTCATTTTCCAGACATTAAATGAAAAAAAATCATACCCATGATCCGGCTCTGTAGTGTTGTGCCGCACAACACACCACACACACACACACAAAACTACACAAACAACACACAACAACCACCATAACAAAAAAAAAAAAAAAAAAAAAAAAAAAAAAAAAAAAAAAAAAAAAAAAAAATGGAATTTAAGATTTATTTTTAATTCTTCAACTAGATTATTTTTATTTTTCCTTAGTCTCAAAAAGTCTCCAACCTGCATTCACAATAGTTTCTAACAAAACCAATTTCTTTTTCTAATAGAACCTTTAAAAGTATACCATTTCTATTTTTTTTTAGATTTTATTGCTGTTATTGTAAACACCCTTGCACATGTTCATGTGTGAAAAGAAATAGTTGTTAGTAATAACTTGGCTCTCGGGAATGCAGAAAATATGCTAAGATTTATTAGTGTAACGAATGGGTACAAAGAACAATTATGTATACAACTAAGTAAGCTCCTATGGAAATTACCCCCCAAATTGATGATTTTTAATATCAGTAATACATTTTAACAAAATTAGCATCAGATCAGTTTGTGTGTGCTTGTCAAACCCAAAATACAGTTCTTTTATTTGAATATGAAAAAGCTGAAAAAATTCTAAGGTACTGAAATTGGGCCAGTAATGTCCAGAGTTGACAAATTATTTCAAATTCTCAAGCCTGATATGTAATGGAGGTAACAAAACATTGAGGAATTGACTCCCTAAGGATGATAAACAATTTTGGAACCTGACACCAATTCTTCTCTTTTGAGCCATTCACTGATGAACCAGTATTCATCTTCACATTTTCAGCTTTCCAGTCAAAAATTAAGTAAGAAAACCTTATAGATCTGGAAAAATTCAAACATCTTTAAAAGTCACAACAATCTAACCAATTATGTTCAGAAGTTAATTTTCTCAAGCATTTCTCATATTGTCATGTTCCCGTTAGGATAGTTTAGAAATAACAGGAAGTGTGCCTGTTACGCATATTAGATTTGCATTATACAGAAGTGGACTTCAAAATTTCTCTTGGGAGGAGTGAAAAAAAAAAAATAAATGTAAATCAGATGAAACTTAAAGTTGATTGTTTCTTAATTTTCTAGCAATTTCATTCGACTGCGTTGGAATATTTCTTAACAATAAAAAATAACAACATTACTACCTTTTCAAAAAAAAAAGCATTTCTTTTTTTGCAGTGAAAGAAAATAAAAAAAAAAAAATATAAGGATATCTAACAATTTCTAATCCTTTTGATTAGGTCTTTGGAGCCTAATTCAGTTCCTTTGTGAGACGCAGTAAATCATTAACAGATTTTAAATGTTGCATGAGGCTTTGTTTTTCTCTGATACAAAGTCTGCCATCTTCAATGGGAATGGGTTTTGAATTGATATAGGTTTGATGACAAAATCTTCTAAAACTTCGTAGTTGGTGGTTTAGGTATTGAATCTCTTCTGTGAGCAAAAGCCATTTATTATTAAAGAGAAAATGTAATTTTTTATACTCCTATACTTTCCTTTTAAGACAGATTCTATGCTGCTATATAACTATACTAGCCTAATCAGCATCGATATATCACACTCATGTCGAATAAAACACGATTGTGCATTTGTCCTATGTCGTATGAACCTTAAATTGTTCTCTTGCTAGATAAAATATTGTTAATCCCAATATGCTTTTTTTTTTTGTCACTCAATTTAACTCCTTTAAAAATAATGATAAGACTTTGAGGACCTAATAGGATAAATATTAAATCCTTCTGTGATGTTTGAAAACAATCAAAAAAACTATAAAATGTGACAAAAAGTTTAATTCCACCTATTCAGGACAATTATGAAAAGAGAGACATTTCCTGTATCCTTACAGTTATCCAGTGCTCCGAAATACTGTTTCTAACACAACCAAAACTACACAAATTCACTAAACAGAACAGGACAGCACAAAAAACGGACTGACAATTAGCAGATAAATTTTTAAAAATCTACTGAAGGATAAGTACTTGCTAAGTGACTCAATTGTTGTTGTATCCAAATCTTAACAACCCAAAAATATATCAAGGTTAGAGTCCAGAGCTTTAAAAAAAAACATATAAAAACATTTAAAACTTATTAAGATTGGTATTAAAACAAAATTCAAATATCTCCCTGTAGAGATAATTATTAAGGAGAAAGTTTAAATTGCAAAATTTTGTGACATAAAGATCATTAGCTCACAAAAAATTTAGATCAAAATCAAAACAATCTTTATCATGGTCTATAACTTTCACAGGGTTTCTGCATTATTGTCATTTATTATAAGTAGATCAGAGGATCCCAGCTCAATTTAAAATATATGGATAAGCGATGTGCTAGTACTGCCAAAATAAATAAATAAATAAATAATAATACTTATAGACATATCATTCACATGAATAAGAAAACTTCTTTCGGAGCACTAACAGATAAAAGAAATTGGAAACTTCTGTAAATTTTTATAGTACCAATATGACGTATCATGCTTTTCTAAGAAAATTATTTAGTTTTACGATGAATATTTAAATAAAGAACCTATAAATTAATCAATTACCAAAACCCTTCAATGCATAAAGCAAATCATTTATTTTAATGTATCCATTTTTGCCAAGTATTACAGAAAAATAAAACTAGCAGTAGGTACAGCAAATGGCATACTTCGTGATTTTTCACCATTAAGATATTTTCTAAACACAATTAAAGATTCGACTTTATATCAGAGCGACACCTTTAAAAAAATGGAACTTTAGACTTGAAATTGACTTTTCCCCATTCTATTGCATCGTTAAAAGTGACGCCTCTCCATATACCATTTGGTAAAACATATCAGGGAAACTTCTCTTAACATACCATATGTAAAAGAAAAAACTATATAGAGATTAAATATATTATATACTGTATAAGCGAGAAAGCGAAAACAAAATATTATTCTAATATTACGTATCCTTGGTTTTCCAAATTCAACTAATGTTCTTTCGCTTTAACTTAAAGTTTATTACCGTAGGTTTAACTTAATTTTGCTCAAAAATATTATTTATAATTATCCCAAATAACTACATATTATGATTATAGTATAATATAAATCTTATATTTAAATTATTTAGTTTCTCATCATTATTTACTAAGCATATAGGCAAAAAAAATACCTTCAAAAAATAACTAAAATATCATGACCATACTATTTAGTAGTTATAATGAATACCCAACAGAGGTAAGTGAAAATAGTATTCATGAGTAAAGATTTTTATAAAGTTCATAGAGAAAGTAGAATTAATTTGAGAAAATCGTTTAAGTTTGAAAAAAACTCAAACTGTCCATTAATTGCATGTTTCATCAAACATATATATGTATAATATAAATATAGATATAGCTATTACAGTTAAATAAAAATTAAAAAATCTTTATTTTATTTCTTATATAAGCCTAAATTCATTTATTATATTAGTATATATATTATATAGTATATTATTAATTATATATATACTATATATATATATATATATTATATATTCTGATATCCTCAATTTATATTAAATATATATATTATATTTCTAGAAATAACATGTGAAAAATTATAATAACTTATATATTATAATTATACAGAAAAACAATACTATATATCTGTATTTAAATATATATAGATATAGGTGACAAATTTTGTATCATTAGGATATTTATTATTTATTTCACTATATGGGTACTTTTGTATAACCGATATGAATTTGGAAAAGATTCAAATTAATTCTCTTAATATATGAAATTGTATATGTCTTATATAAATAATACGATATATGATAATGGTCACTAAACTGCGGCAATCTGAGTCACATGCAGTATTAAACTATAAGTAAACAAAAGAGATTAATTTATATATATATAAATATAAGTTATATATATTATATATTAAGGATATATTATTCACATATATTATTTGAAATATGTATAATTTATATATATTATTAAATATATAATAAAATATTTAGAAGGGATTTTTTTTATACCGAAAAACTCACCTCAAATTTAATACATAATAATTAATATACTTTATTATATAGACTATAATCCATATAGTATCAATGTCAATATTAGTTATTATTATTATTACTATTTATAATACTGCTAAATTTAATATGAATAGAATTTTTTATCAAAATATAAATCCCTAAAGTGGATAAAGTTATGTAGATGCTTATATCGATCATTTTTGGAAATGGAGAATATATATACTATATACTATATATACTATATATACTAAGTTTTTATTATAAATTATAGTATATTATACTATCTATCTAGTTTAATACTAGTATATTTATATAATAGTTCTCACGCAAGTCCAATTATATATATGCATATAAAATTAAAATAGAAAAAATAAATATTAATAACATTTACAGCTATATTATATTGTGTTATATTATATATATATATAGTGTAGTATTAAAGAAGACTATTGGTATGCTTAAAGTAAAATATATATTTGCTAAAATAAATAAATATATCAGAAATTCATCATTTGTTTTAAGAAAATTTAGTCAGTATAGTAATATATATATATTATATATATGGGGTATAATATAATAATATAAATATAAACTTGAATAAATAAGTATATAATATGTTTGCAGCCTTAGATATATTAGTAATTCATCAATATTTATATATATATATTATATATGTATATTATTAATCATAAATTTATAATCACCAGTTTTATCAATCTTGAGATAAAGAAATGAAATATGATAACTAAATAAAGTCCAAATGTATAAGTATAAGATATAATGTTAGGTGATCAAATTAAATACTGAATATAAATTACTATTTTATATAATTAACGACTATTTATAATTCACAATATGAAATAATATATTTATAAAACTTAGTATATTTTTTCAAAAATTATTAATCGTGATATATTTATACTTATACTATACTAATATTATAAATAAATTTTGATTTATAGATTAAATTATGGTATTACTCATTATATTGAGCAATACATTAAAATTACTATATATAACTTAGGCTAATTATATTATAAATATATGATATACACTTATGATTATATTTTTTATCTATAAATGCGTTATATAAATTATTATTAAAAATACATAGTTATAGTATATTTTAATTTGCTATTAAAAAAAATTAATGAAATACATATAGATCACTCCTCCTAATTTCACTAAAGGAGATGTATATAGATATAAAATTTCTGACACAAAAGCATCAAAGTAATAGTATATAGTATAATATGATTAAATATAATATAAAAATTAAAATGACTGAATTTAAATCTAAAATCTAAACTGTATATAATGAGATTGTACTAAATTAAGCAATCTCTAGTTATATACTATAATAGTAGTATGATAGTATTAAAATGTATATATAAAATAAATATACTTGCACACAACCTTTAAAGTTATTGATAATAAAATTATATTACTCATATAGTATATATTAAATGAACATTACTATATATAATGAATATAATAATTAAAATATTATGAGTAATATATCTCACAGTAATCTAGATACATGTACATTTAAATAAAGTGTAAGTGATTTACTTTATAGTATATATATATATATACTAGTTCTAATAGAAATAGTTATATATGGCCCCTATATCTATAATAATTTAAAGATAAAACACCACACTCACGGGCAGGCCCTAAATCTAGGAGGGGGTGTACTCAAATTTACGTTCCGCAGCAGGACGGGCCGGAGATGACGCCAAGGTCGTGTTACACGGTTGTAATAGCTCACAAGTTTTTTTTGCCCATTGCCGACCAGTTGCGAACCTGGGAACCACTCGCTTTTGTTGGCAGAGTGTATCTAACCCACTGCGAGCTAACGGTGTGGCTTTTTAGATATAAATAAATATAAAAATACAAAAATAAACAAAATATATATAATAAATTCATTACAATATGTTTAATCTCAAAATAAAATGCAAAATTTCCTTCTGCAAATGGGTATTTGAAAGCCTTTAGCTGCATACCCAAAGTGACCTACATCCAGTAACAGTAATGATGTTGTATAAAATTAGAATTATTATGAATTTCATATGTAACTTTCTAACGATTATGCAGTGCCTTCAATAATAGCAAAAGATTTGACTACAATATGAAAAGGGTTGGCTGAGTTTGTTAGTAGACCTAAGAAAAAAAGGTATATACAATATACATTACATATACATTAACATATATATATAACACATACATAAATACACAAGCATATACTTTAATATTATTTATTTACTATTATTTAAGGTTGTTTGAAAAGCTAAACACTATTTTTCAAACAAAAATTCAATATATTTCACTATCAATCACTATTAATCACATTAATGTTTAATAGTTGATATTTATATTACTATTACTATGCTACTAGGATTTAAAACTAATATTAATAATGTTCTACACTCATATTTCACTACCCATGCACCACTTCTCACTATCATTAAATTTTATTATTATCCTTTCACTACTGTCACTATTATTATATGACAAGCATTCACGAAAAAAAATTAATGAAAGGGTGGGGTTTTCAAGACCCAACTTCCAGAGGAAGAGAGTTGGTAAAATTTTTCTTCAAACGATCGACGATTGCCATGCGGAACGTAACTTCACATTCGCAATGTATTATTTTAAATTTCTACTTTATAATTGTTATTTTTGTATTCAATAATTAATTTTTCCAAAATAGCCCAAAAGTAATGATTTTAAAAATTTTGCAGCTCCTCGAAAATGAGAAGATTAGATAAGAAATAAAATCCCAAGTACAGTAAACTTTTGTTTTTTTTAAAAATCCAAAATGACTAAATTTAAATACGTTATAGTTGACAGTCACTTTGAACCATAAGCTTTCTTTCTCTCTCTCTCTTCTCTTAAATCTTCAGTGCTAGATTTCTCAAAGCGCTTCATCACTTCAATAAATCATTTCTTGACTATCCTTCTTCTTCTCCCAAAATTAATCTCTCTTCTGGTCCTTCTCTATTTTGGCTCCTTTCAGTTCCATTGCGTCACAGAGTCGCTCTGTTAATAAAAATGAACATTTATCCTTAAATATTAAATATATTTTAATTTTTATTTATAAATATATATATATATATAATAATATAGTAATATATTATATAGTATATACTATATATTACTATATATATAATATATATATACGATAATATATGTATTATATTAATATATAATATATATAATATATATAAGTGTGCGCTGTTATATATATATATATATATATATATATATATATATATATAATATATATATATATATATATATATTAATATATATATATATATATATATATATATATTATATATATACTATATATATTATATATATATATAATATATTATAATATATATATATATATAATGTATATATATCTACCGTATATATATATATATATTATATATGATTATATATATTTAATATATATATATATATATATATAATATGATATATATAAAAATAGATGACTTCACTAGTATATAGTATATTTTTATATAATATATTAATATAAATATATATATATATAATCATTATATCATATATAATATATATATTATGTATGTATATAACTATATATATAGTATATAATCACTATATATTATTATATATATATATACTAACTAATATATATAATATATACTCGGGTGCCGTATTTAGTAAGTATCTATATATGTGTAAAATAATATAGTAAGTAATACATATTATAATATATATAATATGTATATATAAGTAGTTATATATGGTAAAGCTCAGAATTAA
>JABUQX010105972.1:12500-15000 GCA_015478945.1 Trachelipus rathkii | reverse complement strand
GGGAAAAAATAAATCTGCCCCTAAAAAGGGATTTGAGCGTAATCGTGCTCCTTTTGAGCATAAATCGGCTAAATCGTCAGCTTTTAACGCTTCCTCTAAAGAGGATAGTTCGAAATCTTCATCGTCAGAAGATGAAACAGAACGCAGTCAAAAGAGTGGGAGATTTAAAAATTCTTCTAAATCATTTATTTCGAAATGTAAATTTTGCAACAGAAATCATCGCATGATTTCTTGTGAAGTATATTCTTCTCCTGAAAGCAGGAGAGATCGCTGTAAAGAGCTGCGCATGTGCTTCAGCTGCTCAAGCAGCAAGCATTTCGCTAATAAATGTCCTGCCAAGAGGTATGGACTTAGTCACCCATGCGGCAAATGTGGCCAAAAATCCCACATAACGGCTCTATGTTTTCCAAATAGCAGAAACGTGTCCGGTGGCTTTTCGGAAGATAGTCGTCCGTCAACATCAGTCGCGAATGAGGCAAATGGTCAAGCCAGCGGCTCTTCTAATCATATCTGTATAAATACAGGTACAGCCTCATCCGTGGGTCAAAATATTCTGCCCACTCTCTCCCTTAACATCAAGAAGGGCAATAAAATAGTCCCTGTACGCGTGCTTCTCGATTTCGGTAGTCAGTCCACGTATTTTCATAGGAGCATTCTTAAAAAATTGGGAGTCAATGAAAATAGTCTTCCTAGTCATCAGAGCTCCATTAAAACATTTTTGGGAGAGGAATTAAGATCCTTACGGTCTTTAAATTTAGAGATGGGCATTTGTTGTGGGAAATATTCTAGCCTACCTGTAAATATTGATTCTGAATTGGATATCGGCTTTTATGTAAAAGGCCTGACGGAGGCTATGAAAAATATTACACAAAATGGTTTCAAAGTGGCAGATAGTCACTATCAAAATAATAATGTTGACAGGGTTTCAAATATTCATGGGCTGCTGGGCATCGATGCTTTTCATTTATTAAAGCATTTTAAAACCGTAAAATGCATTCGGGGCAGTGCCCTAGAAACTTGTCATGGGCACGTGCCTTTCGGGCCTGTAACATCTTTTTTGTCACCTTCCCAAAATGAAAAAATCTTTGGGAAGAATTCTTCGCCGAAAGCTGTCAAAAAATCATGACAGAATTCCGAGCTCCCCATACCTTCAAATATTCAAAGATCTGTCAGGAACGTCCCGGAACATGTAATCAATCTTGTAGTGGAACCGGTACCTTCGTACTTCAACCCACTCTTACATACCCACACTGAGTCTGATTTGGACTTGGGCCTGGAGAACCTCTATAAATTAGAGTCTCTGGGTATCAATGAGGAGCGGGACCAGGGTTCCATTGACGAAATATTCATTAAAAGATTCCACGAAGGGATAGAGTTCCGAGACGGAAGGTACCACGTGGAACTTCCGTGGTTTCAAGAAATTCTTGAGCAGGTCCCATCAAATCATCACGTTGCTCTTGCAACGATGCAACGAGTCAAAAGGAAATTGACTGCTCAAGGCTTGCTTAACAAGTATGGGGAAATATTCAAGGAATACCTAAAAGAAGGTATTGTGGAGGCTGTGGAGGTGCATCCGAAAGATTATCATAAATTCATCTGGATACCCCACAGACCTATAATAAAACAGGCCCTTCAAGTGACGACAAAAATTCGTCCCGTCTTTAACTGCAGCCTGAAGATAGGTTGTAGTCCTTCACTTAATCAGGCATCGTATCCAGGGGTAGATTTAATCGCTTCCCTATTTAAATTATTACTGTCCTTCAGAACAAACAAATTCATCGTTCTGGCGGATATTTCAAAGGCCTTCCTCCAGATCAAATTAAAGTTAGAAGAGGACAGAAATCGCTTCTGTTTTTTCTGGGAGGCTGATGGCGAGTTACTCACTTACCGTTATGCCACCATCATCTTCGGGTTGGCTGTCAGCCCTTACGTGCTAGGGGCTGTGATACAACATCACGCCAAAAAATACCCTCCTGATCTCTGTACCTCTCTTCTTCAAAATAATCTGTACGTTGATAATTTTTTGTACACTTCTTCGTCTGTAGACGAACTTCAAGATATTTTTCGAAAGGCCACCTCACGTATGAGTGAGGGGGCTTCAACTTGTGCTCCTGGAACTCAAATTGTCCAGATCTCAAAGAAATATTCAAGGAGGAGGGTAAACTTGCAACTCATCAAAGTGATGAAGAAAGAGTTTTAGGGTATTTATATAATACCGTTCAAGATAGTCTGAGTCTTAGTGACTTTTCATTAGATATTGTCTCTACCAAGAGACAGCTCCTGTCGGAGATCTCAAAAGTATTCGATCCCCTATGCCTTTACCTCCCCGTCACCGTTCGAGGCCGTCTTCTTATGAAGAAAACTTGGGAAGTGGACATGGGGTGGGACGATATAATCGCTCCCGAAATCAAAAATTCATGGGAGAAGTTGAGCAAGGACCTTAACTCTCTGAAGGAGGTCTCTTTTAGAAGATCTTCATTTGAGTCAAGTGACTCTGATT
>JABUQX010105972.1:0-7500 GCA_015478945.1 Trachelipus rathkii | reverse complement strand
CCGTGAACGTATAAAACCATCCACCGTTTAATTTGTGTTGGTCCTCTGAAACATCTCACAAGTTGAAGAGGTCCTTCAAATTGGTTGGGCAATAGCTGGTTGAAGCTATGATGTGGCTTTACTTGACGGCTCTAATGAAGACATAGTCTTCTATGATTGAACGTCTTCGTTTTCTGGCTTTTTGATGTTGTTGGCTCCAATGTCTTGGTTGTCACTTCTTCGGGCGTTTCTCTAGCAATTCTCTTTCATATATTACGAATCCTGTCTACCAAAGTGTCCACTTGCAATCCGGAAGGAACTCCTTTGTCTCTGCTTTATGGTACCAAAAGGGACACATTAAATTCTCGGCATTTCACAACGGACTCTCTTTACATAACCGTGTGTGATAGAGCAGTGGGAGAGGAGCCGATTAGATCCTATTGTTAGCAGAATTGATGGCGGATTATGGCGAAACTAAGATACTTGTCCCAATCTTTGTGGTTGTCTTTCACGTAGTGTCGTAGGAAAGACTCAATGTCGGAGTTTATCCTTTCAACTACTCCGTTCTGGGAAGCTTTTATAAGGCAAAATTTCCACCTTTTTATCTCCAAGCTTGTACACAATCTTTAAACACCGACTCAGTGAACTCCGGAGTGCGTTGTCTGAGACGACGAAGTTGGGGAAGAATGCCTACAGAGATAACCCTCTCCTGAAGTGAGTCGGGCAAATTCCTTACTCGTTCTAGTCTGACCAAGGGTACCTAACTCGAGCTTAACGGTCGGGGAAGGTACATTCTAATTACTAAATTATATGAGATTCCAGATTCAGTCAAGTGGAGTTTTCCGAATACTATCTACATGAACTCGTTAAAAGGTGTATAGGGCAAAGGCCATCGATTAATTTGCTGCAGAGGGGTTGGGCCCTGTTGCCTGTAGCGCAAAAATCGCCATTGTGTACAATATTCTGCTTACAATGAGAGTGTGGGGAAAAACATACTGTTCTTCCACTCTCTTTTCTTGTTACTTAACTGTCCCCGTGCCGGCTACCGAACGAGAAGCATGGCGAATGGTCGTATCACACTATAAATCATAGGAGTTGGGGACTTGAATTAAATAAGGTTTTGGGGTCTTTGTAGATAGGTACAAGAGCACCCTATAATGAATTACGTGTGTCGAAAGTTTTTTTGGTTAGCTTTGCCATTGTATTAATTTACCTAATCTTGGACACTTGGGGCTTTTCCTTTATGAAAGTTTCTTTGATTAAAACAAAAATCTTGTTCGGGTAAAGATACCTGTTATTTTTAATTAGCATTTTTATAAAAAAGACGTTAGGCTGGATGTCTACTAGAATAATTGGGTGGACACTTATATTTTTACCCTTTTTTACACCTATGGTGGGGAAAGCTGTTCTACAAAATAAGTTCCATCTTGCTAGTCTACCTGTTGCATGTTTATTTCGAAAGATGAACAAAGAGGCAGATTATCGTAATGATGGTAACTTTAATAACCAAAATTTGTATTTTTTAAATTATTGAAGGACAAAACAACCAGGCAGACATTCCATTTCTATTTGTATCGTAAATCTTTTCACTTTCCTCGTATGTACACGCAGAAACAAATGAGAGGGGCTATTTCTTTCAATTCATCTGTCAATTGGTACAACACGCCCCGGATTGAGCGGTAGTTGACAGGCTCTGTATTTAGCCAAAAGAATTTTTTACCGATAATCAGGGAAATGTTAAGCTGTGGCTGTACCAACGTAACTTATCTTTTAAGGTGGTCAAATGCCTCTTGGGCTTTTTCCTCCATATTTAAATGGAATCTTTCTTAACCAGATCGTATAAAGGTAGGCAACTGAACGCAAAATTTTCTATTAAGAAGCGAAGATAGAAAAGAAACCCGAGAGAACGACTCGGTTGTTCTTTACCATCGTAGCGGAGGGATAAAACTTTTCATAGTTTCAGACTGTTGACAGGGTCCAGGATTTTCAATCCTGTTGCCTATGCTTAAACCCTAGAGTAGGAGACCGAGAGTGGAGAAAGCTACATTTGGACACTTTTACCCTCACTTGTTCTTGGAAAAAAGCGGTAAGAACTTTCCTCCAAATCTTTGAAAGTGCTCTCTAACATTTCACCCGATCACTAGGAGCGTCGGTCGCAAAGTTACACTGTGCAACAGTCCTATGGAGAGGTGATTTGTAAGGCCATCATCATTACACGGGGCATAAAGCGGAAGGAGCGTTGCTTATGGCCCAAACATCAGGGCGGGTGGGCGGCAAAGGAGGCCATTTTGCGTGAGTCTAAATGCCATCAGGCTTTTGTGTTTCTCCTGGTTTGGACCTCTAGCGATGGTACGCGGGTCGGCATAAGGGTCTAATATCTTCCCTCTATGCTCGGCAGGGGAAACACATCTTGCCACGCTGTAAGAGTTTATACGGGTAAAACAATAGTCAATACAGACCTTGGCTTTGAGCGTATTCTTCTTGCTACTACTAGTAGGGGGAGCTATTTGTGGGCTGTAACAAGCCTTGATATATCCCTTTTCCAACGCTGCATCTGTAAAATCATCTATGTCCTGCAGGACCTATGTGGTAACATAGATGTTTACGAAAATATACTGTGTGAGGGCATCAGGGAGTGAACTCTTTTTTAAATTGCTGAAGTGGGGCCAGACGGGAACACGCGATCTTCACATCTAGTGCTGAATACATCATGAGTACTCCGATCAGGAAGCTCGGGGAGGAAGTCTGTGGCAATGTACTGTGGGTGGTTCGTGCTAGAGGATACTTATGTCTCAGAATCGTTCTTTTGACACTGATCTTCGATGTATGTTTGAGTGGGGTAAACGTGGCGGCGTCAGATGTGCGCGGTCGTGGTTGAGAAGCGGCTGGGTAGAGCGTGTACATACAGTTGCTGAAGCTATGCGTGCTGGGTGTCCTCCTGATGGTCGTGAGGACCTAATTCAGGTGATGGCTCACGTAATTGATGAGTGGGGTGCGTGCGCCTAATGAAATTTTTTTCAGAATAAAGGCTTGGTGTTCACTAAGGGGGGAGGTCGGTGGACTGCGAAATGTACAGTTTCTTTCAATCGTGAAATTGAGAACTTTTATTTAGTTGTAGGAACTGATCTACTTGTATTTCGGATTTATTTCGTTCAATAGACTGAATGGTTTCGTGATTTATGGATGGGGATTGGGCAACTTCTGGAATTTTTACTGTTCCATGGCAAAAACCATATTAAAAAACTATATTTTTTAAGGATATATTCAATTATTTTGTTCACGGAAGTTCTTAGAATTAAAGTGTGGTCAAAAGAATAGTAATTCATTTGCCTTTGAAATGGTTAAAAAATAAATAGGTAACATCAAATATTTCAATTTGAATTACATTATTTCAAAAAAAAAATTCATAAGTCATCATTCATCTTGTGCTTGAAACTAAACCCACGAGTTTTTCAATCTGATATGAAACTTCCCGTACGAATCTTCTCTATATGTTATAATGTCTGAATTTTACGCATAGACTGGCTCGTTTTTTTTTAGCGAATTTTTTTGTCAGCTGATATGGAAAAAAAGTGAATTTTGAGAAAAACGCCTATAAAGATTTTGAAGGATTTATGTCTTATTTTCCAGAAAACAAAAAGATATATAAGCACCTCACCTCACTAAATAAGCGCCACCACAAACCGCAGTAAAAGTTTTTATTCACACCGCACCGCACCTGCACCGCACCGCACCGCCACCGCCACCGCACTGCACCAACCCCGTATCTATTTCAAAATAGTTGAGCCCCCTAAATAGGGAAAATAATTTTTTTTTTCAAAAAAATTCTCTAAAAAAAGAATTATTGCTCCAGCTTCAGGCTTCCAACTCGGTTTATGGCTTCGGCTCTAGCTCCAGCTCCGACTCGACTCCCGGTTTCCGGCTCCGATTCCGGGTCCGGCTCCAGCTCCTTCAAAATTGTTCAACTCCAACTTTAAAGAATTACTTTCAACTGCAAAAAAAATTGTTCTTCAGCTCCGCGTACGGCTCCGGCTCCGGCTCCGACTCCAGCTCTGACTTCGTTTCCATTTCAGAATAGTTCAGCTCCGAATTTACAGAAGCATTTCAACCTGCAAAAACAATTTCTTTAACAAAATTTATACTTTACCTTCGTGGCTCTGGCTCCGCGCTCTGGCCCGCATCTGGCCCGGCTCTGGCTCCGGACTCCGCGCTCCGGCTATCTCCTTTTCAAATTGTTCATCTCAACTGTTGAATTACTTTCATCGCAAAAAAATTCTTAAAAAATTGTTTTTCAGATCCGGCTCCCGGTCGAGGCTCCGATCCGCTCCGCTCCTGCTCCGGCTCGGCTCTTGCTCCGACTGGTATTCACATTCAGAATAGCCTCAGCTCGACTTTGGCAGAATGTTATTTTATCTTTTACAAAAACAATTTCTTTAAAATAATGGAAAGATTGCCTCCGGCCGGTCCGGTCGGCTCAGGAACTCGGCGACGGCTTCGGCTCCGCGTCGTAGGTTCAGCTTCAACTTCTGTAGAATTACTTTCATGTGCAAAAAAAAATTCTTGAAAATAAATTTGTTTTTCAGATCCGTCTCCAGCTAAGGCTCCGACTCCGGCTCCGGCTCCAGCTCCGGCCTTTCAGCTCGACTTAGTTTCACATTTAAATAGTTAGCTCCGACTTTGCAGAAGTATTTTTACCTGCAAAAACAATTTCTTTTTTAAAAAAAAGTCTATTACTTTCTCCTCCACCATTCGGCATCCGACTCTGACTCTGACGCTCCGGTTCCAGCTCGGCTCCGGCTTCAAGCTCTGAATTGTATAAAAGAATAGTTCAAGCTCTGACTTTGGCAGAAAAGTAGTTGTTACTTGCAAAAAACTTGTTTTTTAAAAAATATTTATACTTAGCTCCGGCTCCACTCCGGCTCCGGCTCTGGCTCCTACTGCCGGCTCACTTTTCAAAATTGTTCAGCCCCAACTTTGTAAAATTATTTTCACCTGCAAAATTAATAAAAAATTGTTTTTAAAGCTCCGGCTCGGCTCCGCTCTAGTCTGCCTCCGGTCCGGCTCCGGCTCTAACTCCGACTCCGTTTCCATTTCAGAAAAGTTCAGCTCCGGCTTTGCAGAAGTATTTTTAACTGCAAAAAGAATTTTTTTTAAAAAAATTATACTTTGTTCCGCTCCGGCTCCGGCTCCGGCTCCGGCTCCGGCTCCGGCTCCGGCTCCGGCTCCGACTCTGACTACATTTATATGATCGAGAAAGAGCCTGATTTTGGGTTGTGTTTGCGAAAAAGAAAAGTTTAATTTATTATAAAATGTGAATAAGAACTGGAAAGATCTAAAACTGAATTGGCAATTTCGAACATGGAGTGATATTGGGATTTTTAGTTGACACGCGCTCATATAAAAATAGTCTGGTGTATCCTTTAATAACACTGTGTTGCGGAATTACTAAAGAGGTGCAGTGAAATGGTACGACCATGATGGGTCTAAGGAGGGGAAAGTGTCTTGGACAAATTAGAGGCAGTAATGAATAAAATAAAAGATGAATGAAATTTTATTTGCACTCTGAATAAAGTGTACCGTTGGGTCGAAGTACAAACGTCCCGGCATTATGAGTTATATAAATTGAGACATGATTGTGATTGTTCGTACCGGGATGACTGTATTTAGTCTAGTATACCCAAAGCTGGGCCTTGATAAGAGGTCGGGGTTCATTAATACACATTCTCTCCAACTCGAAATCATCCTGAGTTTCGGGCCCCTAACTGTCAAATTGTCCGACGATTAGTGCTGGCAAAAAAGTATTCTCAATTACTCTTAAGTCATTCTGATTTCTTCATCGAGCATCAAATAACAACATTTGTATGGTTAGGCTCGTTGGAAACTGCACCTTTTAGCTTGACTCAAATTTCCTTTATATTAGAAGCACGTTGCTTACTTATTGAAGCTTGCTTTCCAATCAAAGCATATCTCCTCTTTCTCTTCCTACTGCGCAGCTGCTGCTTATTTGAGGGTTTCGTGGACTGGGCTGCCCCTCTTACCGTGTTGGAGCGTACATCCATAACGACTGAGGCGGAAGGTTTTTGTTGCGCATTAAAACTCATATCTTTCCCCTAAAAACGGCTTCCTGTATGAGGGGTTTCAGACAAGGTGTGATCTTTTAACCTGTCTAGACCTCCATCTGTATATTCCTATAATTAAATACATGCCCTGCTTAGACAAAAACAGGAATGTCCACCTTCTTACCTTCTTTTGATGGACATTTCGAGAAAATAAATTTAGATTATGTGTAAATTAGCAGGAATATTATTTCCAATGCACGTCCCAACTAGGTCACCCTTTACTTCGCCTTACCTTGAAATGTCTTGAGGTAGTATCTTCCATACAATCTAAGATACAATTGGACTTTTCCTCTTAACTTAGTTGGGTTATTGTCCACTCCTTGTGCAAAAGCTATGTATTAGGTGTATCGTGGAATAAAAATGTTCCATTCTTTTTCTGTTACATAAAGTCAATAGGTACGTTTAGTCTGTTTGTTAGTAATCTGAAAGCATGGGGAATAAATTTTATACAATTAGAATTTAATTCAAATAAAGCTTTGTTTGTCTTCACCTTAAGAGTAATTATTCTTATAGTTGTGCTGAAACAGTACCAATAATATTTCGATAAAGATTTTTAATTAAGCGCTTAAGTATCCATAGTAAATAATAATATTGTTAAATGTATTTCTGCTTCTTTTTCTAAAGTTTTAATTTACAAATACTCAAATATTAGTGATGTATGCAACATCCGAATCTGCGCTTGTGAAATGCGAATGTGTAAAATTATGTATAATATATTATTTCTTTTTTGTTGTTAATGTTTAAGAATATAATTTGCATTTTTAATATATATGTTATTAATTAATATCAACTCTAGTATTACTTGTAGGGGATAAATTTTAATCTTGTTCCAAAACTGAAAAAAAAGTTGAAACTTTATAATGTTAATTTTATCATTGTTTTTTCATTCCAAGTTTATTCCAATGATTTATATGTTGTCGTAGAAACGGTTACATAGGGTAGTCCGAAAAAAGGGTGACATACCATACATCCAAAGAGGACGAGTCGTTAGTGACCGACCGTGTAGCAGTAACATTTCTTACCGCACAATAATAGCTTAATTATATGATGTTGAAAACAAAACGAATGGTCTCCACAACAGCAAGAGTCCTTTGGAGAAAAATAATAGTGACGGAAATAAATTTGATGATAGAGTCAAGTCAAACTGCACAAGGATTGTGTCAAAAACAACACAGGAAAACTGTAGCAAAAGTGACACCAGAATTTAAAATCAACCTTGAAGAACCTGTTTATATAAAAATTCAAACATCACAAATTCATTATTCATGTTCGAGATGCAATTGCTAAACCGTTTACACAGTAAACAAAGCAAAACTGTGTTAAAAATGGTGTCAAAATAAGAAAACCTGGAAAGCTGAAGAGAAGAAAAGAATAATATGGTCTGATGAAGTCTCATTTATAT
>JABUQX010105971.1:12500-14319 GCA_015478945.1 Trachelipus rathkii | reverse complement strand
AAGTCAAACCCTTATCAAGATTACTCGGTCAACGCAGTGAACTCATACTTACCTACCAGATCCTACCTATACAAGAAGACCGCATTTCATACAGAGATTTGGCCCAATTATCTTTTCAAATTAGTGAGCTGTTCCTGAGGTTTGAGGAACCCTCCTCTCAAGTGAATCAAATGGAGCTACGAATGGCTCGAAATGATAATGGCTGGGACAGAGGACGCTCTCCCCCGCCGTCGGTCATCTTCAGGATTTCGGAAGGATGGAGCACTGTGCTATTACCATTTCACATTCCATGAAATGGCTACAAGGTCTCAAGGAGACACCTATAAAATGGCACATATAGTGGCACAAGTGCCATCACAGAACCACACTGAACTTACTTCCCTACCGTCACAGGGGAACTAAATATGGGGGAGGAGTTGCTCCCCTATACAAAAGAAGTTAAATTTAATCCTGTGGTAACGCGAGAATTTATAAGTACAAATATAATTTTGAAACAATATAAAGATTAAAGGAGGAAAGCTACCATCCACTAAAATCTAATAATAATTACAAATTTATTGGAAAAAATTTGAGTATTTTGCATGCTGATAAAATTATTAATAACAACATCAAGATTCAAGATCATTTGAGTGAATATGCGACTAATAGTGTAAAACCATCTATTTTATGCAAAAGAGCATTTCAGTAGAGTGAAAATGAATCTTGGTGCGGGGAAATATTGGACTCCTCTGATAATAGTGTAAAGGGTAAGGATATGTATCATCAAGTTAGAGAAAAGTCAGTTATTGAGATGGCACCTATAGTTCAAAGCATAAAAACTGCGATGCTGGTTAAAAATGTAGATTCTTGCAATGGACCTGTGTTTTAAAAAATATAAATAAATGTAAATGAATGTGAAACTATTGCGTTTAAACTTCTCCTCCTCATCTATGATGCTAATTCCAGGAAATTATTTTTACCAGATACAAGGAGTTTCATTTTCCATTTTAAAGGCTTCTGCAGAGGAAAAGAAAGATTCTATTTGCTTTCTCACATCCGCTAATGGAAGCCAGATTAACATTTATGATTTTATAACTAAAAAAAGTTAATTTTCTCTTAAAAAGAGAATACGAACATGTTAGGGATATGGATGGATTTCCCTACAAAATATAAATTTTCATTACATTTTAGCTCAAATACTATTATTGATGCAAAAACTGGTATATTGTGAATGATTCTGAAGCACTGCCCATAACAAATTATTTAAATTATGTAAATTTAACTCTCCCTCTCTCTCTCTCTCTCTCTCTCTCTTCTCTCTCTCTCTCTCCTAAAGTCTCTTCCGCTTCTTCTCTTTATACTTATCTATTAGGTGAATATAAAATTTTATTTGACAATATATATAAAATTTTAGATAACAATGATAATAAGAGTACAATTATACTTATCAGATAATAGTGGAGTCTCACAGATATTAGCCAGTTCGTATATCCTGAATAGAGATCTTGCGCCAAGTATCTTATGTTTGTTCACCAGATTAGCCGGGTCTGCCAACGTTTCTCATACGCATAGATTCAAAATAGTATTTCAATTTCAATGTTGTTCTAGATAAGATTTAGAAATAAAAATAGCTATAAGTTTAATTTGTCCTGATAAGACATACGATGCGATGTGTCCTTTCAAAGCCCCTTAGTTAATAATCCAAAACTCAACACATCAAAGAGTGCCCTTCTGTTTCTGAAATTTTCTATTTCACAGCAGAATGGAATCCAGCAGCTGAAATCTTTGACGGTCACCGTACCAATACTAAATATCTGCTTACTATGCCCGCACTCCCATT
>JABUQX010105971.1:0-7500 GCA_015478945.1 Trachelipus rathkii | reverse complement strand
TTTTATATATGATAGTCGTATAATTAATTAACATAGAATTAATTCACTCACCCCTCGGGTACGATAAATTAATATGATAGAAGGTGTATAAAAAAATAGCTGATGTATTTTCTTTAAATTTTTCTTTTCTTTTCTTGTTATGGGTATATCACAGTCTATTAGATACATTTTATTTAGTGATCAAGGATTTGTTCATTGAACAATTATCACAATTTCCTGTGACTTTGTAACTCCCTATATACATAACATTCATTTCGGACAGTTTGCAGATGTGGGCAAATATCTAAGGGAATGCTTTAATCTCTACTAAGGTCTCTAAATATACCATTCCTATAATTTTCTATATCTGAATATACTTTACTTAGATCAATTACTACGTATCAAAATATGACACTTTACAAGAGATCTTATATAGGAAAAGTAATTAATAATAATAACAATCAATATTTAAACAAAAATAATTATATTAACGTGCCAGGGCTCGGCCCCGGACACTGTTTGACAGGCCATATCGATGTCTTGCGCGCTAACTGTCGTTTTCCCTCCTTCGATACCAGATCTAGCCGGTTGGAGAAAGACATAATATTGGCTGTTTCAATTTGAAATAAACTTAAAAAAGTAATAAAAATCAGCGTTTAAAAATAGTTATGTAAGCAATTTTTCCGTACATATAAATACACATATTTTCAGAGATCTTGTTTGTACTCTACCATATAGCTGTTTTGCCTCAAATGACGCTAGCTTATAAATTACAATAAAGAGGTATAAAAGATTATTTGTATAGTACTAGAATTAGATATCATCCTACTGTTGAATCCCGGAATAGCAAGTCAGCTTCAAGTATAAAAAAATACTTTTAAAAAAAAATTATAGATGTAAAATAAAAAAATAAAAAATTTCTCTCATTTTTATAAGACAACTCCAAAACTTTTTTAGGTATCCAACAGCTCTTGTATCGTGCCTACCACTCGTGATACGTCGAGTCTATAGGAGAGCATAACTCCTCCCACTTATGGTATCACATATCATTTTCTCTATTTATTGCGTTTCTTTCAGATGTAACTGCAATATGCTTTGATATTTAATTTGAACAATATTATTATCATTAATTCGGGCCATTTAAACAATTCATAAAAATAAATTTTAAGCAGATAGATCTTCCTAAAGACACAAAATAAAATCAATAATTACTCATTACTCAAACAATAACCGAAAATTATATTTCTAAACTTAGCTTCCAACATCCTATCTACATTATCATACTAATAACTAAATACAATTAATTAATATAAGATCTTCCGCTGTCTTTGGCCTTAAAGAGCCTCACAAAATATGTGTAAAAATATAAATTTTAATACCCTTAATTAAGATTATTACAGTTTTCTTTCTTCTGCAAGAAGAAAGGGAATTAAATTGACTCTTCAGTCTCCAGGACTTTACAAAATTTTATTATCCTAGAAAATAATTACAACTTTCCTTTCTAAAAAAGAAGGAATTTTTTTTCTATAATCTAACAGATACTCCTAACAAGGCCGTTTTACAAGCATCTTTTTTTTCTTATTTTGTAAATTTTAAAATATAAATTTTATTATTCCTAAAAATACCAAGTTACAAATTTCTTCCCTGAAAAAAGAAAATTTATTATCAAGTTTAACGGAAGACCTTTTTCGGCACCCATGTTACAAAAGTATCTCAAAGTCTTATTTACAAGTTCAACCTTCTTTCCCTCCCGATTTTGGTGGGATAATAGTAAGAATGATGGGGGATACCCTCTTCCCTTACATTGTAAAAGTTTATTTCCATATACACAAGACTCTTATAATTATTATATGACAAAAAGAAATCTATCTGCTTTTCCATTATTTATCACATCATTATGCCGACGAGTTACAATATATTTTAATTACTTTTAATAAAACAAAATAATTACGAAATTAAATTTGCACTTCAAACAAATAACTTTATTAATAAAAATACACTCTAGGCGCGGGAGAGGAATTTCTATGCCTTCTGTTTTCTTGACGACATTACAAGCGGTCAAGCACATTACAGCACAGGAATTTTTTTTTTTTTTTTGTAAACCTTATTTATTCTCAGAAAGAGGCGAATTTGAATATTTTGGGGTGTTCGGTGTTATGTCTTTTCATTCACCCAAAATTTTTTTCGGTCTCTTTCATTATTGTATAGCATTTAATATTTTTCTCTGTGTTATCAATAGATAGATGTTAAGGATACTTAATGTTCAAATTTGCTAAACGAAGCTTTGCTCTCGAAGTGCTTTTAAGATTTCATGGTGAGTTCTTCTCTCTCATCCCCCACATACTAGCATGGTCGAAGCTTTCTTATATCGGAATTCGTTGAAAAATTTTTTTTTTTTTTTTTTTTTTTTTTTTTTAGGCACGGGGTATGGACAGTATTCTAAAAGATTTTTTTGGGGGGGTAACGACTTTGTATTTCTTTTATTAAAAAGAAACTTTCTTCACGTTATGATATGCTTTCAGTATTATTACATTTAACCACAAGACTTACCATAATTATTACTACGTTTAAAAATATTTTTCTTCATTTTGTGTTTAGATAATACTAGCCACTGTCATTATCACCAAGTTATAATTAATTATTATTATCTGCCTTTTATCAGAAACTTGATATTTGAAAGTCACAGATTCTGGGAGGGCTTCCACATAGTTTACTCGAGACAGCTGAGCTCGCTTAACCAATTAAACATCAGAATTAAATCACTCACCCTCAGGTACACTAATTAATATGATGGAGGCTGTATAAAAAATATTGATTTATTTCTTATTGAATATTCTTTGCTTTCTTGTATGTTATGATCGCAATCATTATCTAGATAAATTTTATTGTGTATGATAATTAAGGATTTGGTCATTGACACTTCAAGCATTTCGTGAGCACTTGAATCCCAATATTACATACATTTCATTTTCGAACAGTTTTGCAGAGTGGGGCATATTAGAATGCCATGTTCTCTACTAGGTCATTTCACTTTTAAATATTAATTTTGTATATCTGAAATATATCAATTTATGTATCAACTTAACGTATCAAAATTGACACTTACAAGAGATCTTGTAATAGGAACATTAATTATATAATAAACCTTCAATTTCTACAAAATATTATTTAACGTGCAGGGCCGCCCCGGACACGGTTGACGCACTGATGTCTGTGGCCTAACTGTCGTCTTCCCTCCTTCGATACCAGATCTAGCCGGTAGGAGAAAACATTCTATTAGCTGTTTCAATTTGAAATACAAAAAAGAATAAAATAGTTAGTTTACTATTATATAAGATGTAAGCAATTTTACTGTTCATAATAAAAACTCCTTATTCTCCGACATTTCGAAGTTCACAATTATGGTTTTTGATAAAAAATGAGTTCTAGCTTATAATTACAATAAAGATTATAAAAGGATTATTTTATGGTACTAGAATTAGTACATCTTCTGGTAAATCCCGAACAAGCAAGAATACCCAGCCTTCAATTATAATAAAATACATTTAAAAAAAAAATAAAGTTGGTAGAAATATTCCGTAGAATTTCTCTCATCTTTAGAGACAACTCCAAATTTTTTGGTACCCAACAGCCTTTGTCTCTGCCTACCACTCGGATGGTCAGAGGTCTATAGGAGAACATAGCTCCTCCCACTTATGGTATCACGACGCAAGTATTATTCTCTCGTTCTTTCAGATAACATTTTAAAGATTTCATATTAATTTGAACAAAATATTATCATTAATCGGGACCATAAAACATTATAAAAATAATTTTAAGCAGATAGATTTTCCTAAAGTGTATTTCCCTAAAACCGTATATGAGTAATGCGAAATATCATTACAATTTTCTTTTTTAGTCAGAGATCCGAACATCCTAATCTAATTATCATACTTAATAACTAAAATACAATAATTTTTAATATGGAGATCTCCCGCCTGTCTTTGACCTTAAAGGCCTCACAAAATTATGTTAAAAATATAAATTTTTTAATACCCTTAATTAAGATTATTACAGTTTTCATTTCTTCATTAGAAGAAAGCAGAAGTTCTCTTGAAACATTAGTGATTTTACAAATTTATTATTGTAGAAATTATTACACAGTTTTCTTTCTTTAGAAAAAGGAATATTTCTTCGTTAATGGGACCATCATAAGAGGCCCATTTTACAAATATGATTTTCATTAGCAGGAAAGTTTTTACCAAATAAATTTATTATCCTAAAAAAACACAGTTACAAATTTCCTTTCTTAAAAAGCACTTTCTGATATCGTATAACGGTCACATGGTAACACGCCCGTTTTACAAGTAAATAGATTTCCATCTCCCATCCCACCGTTGTGGGGGAATAGGCAGGAGAATGAAAGGGGGTTCCTTCATTCTCGTTCGCTATGAATACGTTCCTCTCTGACTAACTTCTTATTTAGGAAATTGAAAACATTTTCCTTTACATGCGAATATTATAATTATTCTATGTCAACAAAACAACTCTATTTACTTTTATCATCCATAAAGTTATTATGCTGCAGGGTCTAATATATTTTAATTACTTTTAATAAAACCAAATAATCACGAAATTAAATTTGCATTTCAAAAAAATAACTTTGTTAATAAAAATACACTCTAGGCGAGGGAGAGGAATTTCTATGCCCCTTCCTGTATTCTTTGAGCGACATTACAAAGCGGTTCAGCACTTTAACAGACAGGCAATTTTTTTTCTTTTTTTAAACCTTATTTATTCTCAGAATAGAGGCGAATTTGAATATTTTGGGGTGTTCGGGTGTTATATCTTTGATTCACCCAATTTCTTCGTCTCTTTTATCATTATTGTCGAGACTTTATTTTTTTCGTTATTGTTATTGTTTTTTAGGCTCGCTGGTTCTTGAAATTCAAATTTTAAACGAGAAGTGCTTTTAGAGGATTTCAGTGGTGGGGAGTTCTTCTCTCTACCCACCCCCCCATATACTAGCAGGTCGAAGCTTTTTTTTGTATCGGAATTCGTTTGAAAGTTTTTTTTTTTTTTTTTTTTTTTTTTTAAGGCACGGCGATTTTCAGTTTCTAAAAGGATTTTTTTTGGGGGGGTAACGACTTTTTCTATTTTCTTTTATAAAAAGAAACTTTCTTCACGTTACAAGAATATGCTTTCAGTATTATTACATATAACCACAAGACCTACTTTCTTGACACTAGTTAAAAATATTTTCTTCACTTGGGTTTAGATAATACTAGCCACTTTCATTATCACCGAGTTACTTCATTATTATTATTATCTGCGCCCTCTTTTTATCAGAACAGTATTAAAGTCACGATTCTGGGTCGGCCTCCACTATGTACTGCGAGATGATGAGGTCGGTAATTAGATAAACAAGATCTAATTATCACTCATACCTCGGGTACATATATTAATATGATGGAAGGTGTTAAAAATAGCTGATGTTATTTTGTCTTTATTAATATTCTTTTCTTTAAGAAAATTGTGCTGATCGAAGTCATATAAGATAAATTTTTTTTTGCTATGATAATTAAGGATTTTGTCATTGACAATTCAGGCACATTTTCGAGCACTTGAATCCCAATATTACATACATTTCATTTTCGGTACAGGTTTTGCAGAGTGGGCATATTTAGAATTCCTATGTTCTTACTACGGTCTCTTTCACCATTCTGCTTATAATTTTCTATATCTGAATATTTCCCTCGCATATTCCATAGCGTATCAAATGGACACTTACAAGAGATCTTGATATATAAAACATTAATTAAAATAATAACACTTGAATTTAATACAAAATAATAATTTAACGTCCAGGCTAGGCCCGGACACGTGTGTGACGGCACTTACTGATGTCTTGGCCTAATCTGTCGCCATGTCCCTTACCTTCCGAATACCAGATTAGCCGGAGGAGAAGACATTCTATTACGCTGTTTCAATTTGAAGCAATAACAGAAAAAAGAATAAAAATATCATTAATGTGTGAACTTATAAGATGTAAGCAATTTTCCGTACATATAAATACACACTATACTTTTCAGAGATTGCATATTGTTATTTATATATATTTTAATATATATCATATATATTATTATAATAATATATATTATATATATAATAGATATATATATACTATATAAGAATATACTATTATAATAATATATCCATATTATATAATATATACTATTATATATAAATATATATTATTAATATATATATATATATATATATATATATATATATATATATATATATATATATTATATATATATATTATATATATATTATATAATCTAATATAATATTATATTAATATATTATAATATATATATAGATATTATATATATATATATATATAATATATAATATATACTATATATAATTAAATTATATATATTATTATATATTATATATTTATAATATATATATAGATAGATATATATATATATATATATATATATAATAACTATATTATATATATATATATATATTTTATAGATATATATAGTATATATATTAGATATATATATCATATATAGTATATATTAAAATATATTATATCATACTACTATATATATATTAATATAATACATATATATATATCATATAATATATATATATACTATAATATATCTATATATTATATTAGTATATATATATACTCCTAAACACTATAATAATATATAAATATTCGTATATCATATAATAATAATATATATATATATATATAGTACTATATATACTAATATATACGATATATATATTATATACTATATATATATACTATATATATATATATACCTATATCTGTATCTATTTAATACTACTACTATAAGCACTATTATACCTGTTCCGAAATTAATAATAAAGAGACAAATGTTAGAATAAGTTAATATTTATCATAGAACATATTTCATTGAAGGTTTCAATGTGTAGTGCGCGTGAGCTTATTCGATCTAAACGAGTATTACTCTTCAACCCATTAAGTGTTGAAAGACTAATGTAATTTATAAAAGAAATGTTTCATTTTTAAAAAGTTGTTAAAAGGAAGATAATAATTGAGTAAGTGTGTATGGTATGTGAAAAAAATGATGTGATGTTTAATTATTTTTCTTAAGATTGATTAGAGCATATTCTCTTTTAATTTGTTAAAGTTTGGAAAATAAGTTTCATTGCAAATGGATTTCAACAATTTCTACGTTGTAGTAGTATCTCTTTAGATACACGCTCTGTAGACATCATCTGGTCGCTGCCCATGCCGTGATGTTAATGTTGTGATTGAAGTACTAGCTATCACATCCTGAACCAAGTTTGTTGATCAAGAAGAGTATCATGTCTATGTTGGTATTTGGCGTCTACTAAAATCAGTAGTCTCTCAATGTAGGCCAAGAAGCAAGGAATTACCCAATTAGAACATGGGAATTTTGTAGACGCCATGTGAATTTAATTGAAGTGTGGAGCGTCTTAGGGGATCGTTTGAAAAATCGTTTT
>JABUQX010105970.1:30000-40000 GCA_015478945.1 Trachelipus rathkii | reverse complement strand
TTTTGGGACATTTTTTTATTTTCGTCCTTAAAATTAGCTTTTACTTTGAAAACTCATTTATGTTACTTTTACATTCATACCACATTTACACCAACTATAAAAAAATAATTTAAACTTCAAACTGACCTAAAAATAGGAAATGACCGTACAAGGATGAAATTTGAAGATGAAAGTAAGGAGGAGTCGGAACCGGAGTTGGAGTCCTGGGACCTCCCTCTGTGGGGTCCTGCCTGAAAAACGTAGAAATGCACGGAATGCATAAGAGAAGTGGAGAAAGGAGTTGGAGTCGGAGTCAGAGAGGGAAATAGTCACCACACAGCACCGCACCACACCGCACCGTACCGCACCGCACCGCACCGCACCGCACCGCACCGCACCGCACCGCACCGCACCGCACCGCACCGCACCATACCTAGTAACAGATGGAGATTGCATGGTATCTCCTCAAACTTGGACCCCATCTGGTGGGGCCATAACCTCGTCGTAGACGAGGTTACGTGGCCGTGCACCCCGGAGGGGGTTCTGGCCCCTGCAAGTAGGAAATGACCGTAAAATGATGAAATTTGGTATACACCCTTCTAAATAAGGTAACCTCGTCGCAGTCCAGGTTACGTGGCCGTGTACACCCCTGAGGGGGGTGTTGGCTCCTCCAAGTAGGAAATAATCGTAGAATAATGAAATTTGGTATACACCCTTCTTATATATATCCTCGATACAGAAGAGGTAAAGTGACACTACGCCCACTGGGTGTTAGGGCTGTGCCCCAAAACCTTGGATATTGACGTAGAAGGATGAAATTTGGTATACACCCTTCTTATAAGGTAACCCCTGTACAGCAGTGATTACGTGTCGCTACGATCATATGGTGTTGGGGCTGAGCCCCAAAACCTTGGAAATTTTCGTAGAAGGATGAAATTTTTAGAGCAAACAGAATAGGAAGGATAAATAGGACTGGAGGAAGACCACGGATGCATCTTACAAAGATAACCCGTTTTCTAAAGGTTGAAGACTGACATTTATATTTTCAAATCTTGTTTTTTTTTCTTTTTATAAACGTCAACTAATATATTTTGTTTGCTATTTTTTATTTTATAAGTTTCCTTTACATTTATATTTTGTGTTTAATTTTTTAATTTAAATTTTTTAATTTATTTTCAAATTTTTATTATTTTAATTTATTTTTTAATTTATTTTCTGTTTTATTTTCTTAAAACATTTTGTTTTTACTAAAATTTTTATGCTTTTCATGTTTATAACGTAAAAATTTTTCGTTTTACACCCCCTAAAGCAGTAAATCAGTAAATCAAAACACCCACCCCACCCATGATCTATTGATCTATTGATCTATTGATCTATTGATTAAGTCATATTTTGTATAACATAAAACAAAACTTTTATTTATGTTTATTTTATTTTGTTTAAAAATATATTGTTTAATAAAATTTTTATTCTTTTTATGTTTATAACTTAAAAACTTTGCCTTTTTACAGACACCCTAAAGCAGTAACTCACTAAATCAGTAAATCAAACTATCCACCCCTCCCCACCCACCCCTCCATGATCTATTGATTTATTGATCTATAGAGCTATTGATCTATTGATTCAAATCATATTTTGTATAATATAAATAAAAATAAGTTCTTTAAATACTGACCAACGAATATATGCTAACGTAACAAAGTTTTCACATCGATAAAGCTAACATAGCATAACCTAAACTAAGAATATAATGTAAAACAACAAACCTAACATACATTACGCCCGAATAAACTGCTAACATTAACAAAGTTCTATACTTAACAATAATGAAGTAACAAACATTGCACACAAAACGTAACTTATTCACACTTTTTCAAACATATCTGTAGCATATCACTAAATTTTTTATTGTTTTTATGTTTATAGCGTTTTACACCCTCCTAAAGCAATAAATCAGTAAATCAAACCACCCACCCCGCACCTCCCATCCAACCATGATCTATTGATCTATTGATTCAAATCACATTTCGAGTATCATTTTGGATAAATATAACATAAAAATAGGTTCTTTATATACTGACCAATGAATATATGCTAACGTAACAAAGTTTTCACATTAATAAAGCCAACATACCATAACCTGAACTAAGAATATAATGTACAACGACAAAACTAACATACCTTACGCACGAATAAACGGCTAACATTAACAAAATTCCATACTTAACAACAGTAAAGTAACTAACATAGCATACAAAACGTAACCTATTCACATTTTTTCAAGCATATCTCTAACATATCAATGTTAATTTTACATTAACATGGTAATATTTAACAAAAAATTTATCATATCCTTGTCTAATTATCATACTGACCAACGAATATATGCTAACGTAACAAAGTTTTTTAAATTAACATAGTAATATTTAACAACAATTTATCATAACCTTACCTAACTATCCTAATCCTCAACGAATAATTGCAAACATAACAAAGTTTAATCCAAACATAACAAAGATAAGCTCTTTGAATAAAATATCATAGTAAAGTGTAATAGTATACTGATCCTAAAGCAGTAAATCAGTAAATCAAACCACCCACCCTTCTATGATCTATTGATCTATTGATCCATTGATTCAGGTCATTTTTCGAATATCATTTTGGATAAACATAACATAAAAATAAGTTCTTTATATACTGACCAACGAATATATGCTAACGTAACAAAGTTTTCACATCAATAAAGCTAACATAGCATAACCTGAACTAAGAATATAATGTACAACGACAAACCAAACATACCTTACGCGCGAATAAACTGCTAACATTAACAAAGTTCCATACTTAACAGCAGTAAAGTAAATAACATTACATACAGAACGTGACATATTCACACATTTTCAAAGATATCTCTAACATATCATTGTTATTTTTACATGAACATAGTAATATTTAACAAAAATTTATCATAACCTTGCCTAATTATCATACTGACCAACGAGTATATGCTAACGTAACAAAGTTTCCCCATCAATAAGCTAACATATCATAACCTGAACTAAGAATATAATGTACAACGACAAACCTAACATACCTCGCGTATGAACAATCTGCTAACATTCACAAAGTTACCTACTTATCAAAGGTAAAGTATCTAACAGTACATACAAAACTCATCCTATCTCTACTTTTCCAACATATCATCAGCAGCTAGAGCAGTATTATCTAACAAAATCCCTTAACAAAGTGTCCAACCTATCAAAGATACCAGCATCTTGAACTATGAATTGATACTTCCTTCATCAAAGTGTCATGCATATCAAACATAATATCATTTTGAAATATGAATAAACGAAGACATTAGCAAAATTCTCGGCCAACCTAACATTAATCAGCAAAACCTTAACCTAAGCCCGCGTTTCTAACGCCTCGTCATCAGCTAACACAGTAATATCTTACAAAACATCATTATCATTAACAAATCAGTGTTAATTTCACATTGTTATAGTAATATTTAAGAAAACGTAACAGAAATTAAACATAGCGTAACATAGCTATCACATAGATAACCAAAATTATTTCATGAGTTTTACTTTAATAACAAAGCAATGTTGCAAAATCATCGGTATAGGCGCTATTCCCAAATTTCAATAGATTAGAATAAAACGCTATCACGACCAAGGATGAGTCATTATATATTCACAAGACCCTATCTAACCTAATAACGTAACTTAGCATTTTGTAACTAACATATGAATCTATGAATAATTACCAATGTCTCAAGTACAGTACCTAATAAATCATTACGGTTAACATAAAATACATTACCAACGTAACAAAGTAACTTAACATGTAAACCTTTTTCCGTCATAACCCGAAAAGACTGAACATTACCAACATATCTAACACTTACAAAGGGTGAAAACCTACAAAAGATACTAACATTTGGAACTATGAATAAGACATTAACATTTGAACCTATAAATAAGTTCTCAATCTACCCATCATTACACAGCAAAACTCAACCTATCCCTTCTTTTCAATCATGTCCTCAGCAGCTAAAGCAGTATTATCTAACAAAATTCCTTAACAAAGTGTACAACCTATCAAAGATACCAGCATCTTGAACTATGAATTGATACTACCTTCATCAAAGTGTCTTGCATATCAAATATAACATCATTTTGAACTATGAATAAACGAAGACATTAGCAAAATTCTCTGTCAAACCTAACATTACACAGCAAAAACTTAACCAAAGGCCACGTTTCTAACACATCATCACCAGCCATCACAATAATATCTTACAAAACGTATCATTTTCAAGCAATGCTAGTAAAACCTAACAGATCAAAACACCCTGAACTACTAATAAATTTTTAAATTAACAATGTGTACAGCCTATCAAATTTTTCAAATTTACATTAAATATCAAATTTAACTTAAGCAAAGTTACATAACCGTATCAAAGGAATACATAGCTCTAATCATTTCCTTCAAAGCTGTCTCTTACACCCTAACAAACTAACCTACCTAGCAATAATAGGGTTAATCCAACTTACTAACAACACTGTTACTTAAACATATCATCGTTTGCATGTCTTCTTAGAAAGATGCGCTCACTCATCAACATAACAATTTCAATCTTTACTATACATAATCGAACAAAATATTATTTTATTATCACATACACAAACATTTTTCACATATGTACAAAATTTTGTATTCTATATAAAATGGCGTATTTCTTATGTAATTTACGTCGCTAATTCCGAAAATGCAATCGGTTTTTGGCTAGGACCCTCAGATTTTGAGATATTTGTAAATTTTATAATTGACCGAGAATATTTTTTACGCATAATAATGGTTAAATATATGTGTTATAATAACAAAGATATAAAATTGAAAACGTAATTTTATCATAATGAGCATGTGGAACGTTGCATCGGACCGTAGTTTTCAAAACATGGAATGTAGGCCGCCGTAAGGTGGCGCTTGGTATAGTGAGACTCGCCGATTAAATCTGTTAAAGCAGCTACCGCAGTACGGTTTGAAGCGATCTACGTGAAAGACGTGTTATTCATACCATTGTTTGTTTTCGTTAAATGTATTATCATACAATCGTGCTTTTTAGTTTGTGATTGTGCAGTGATGGCTACAAGTAGGAAGTGTGTAAATTCACCTGATTCGTTTTGTTACATCTGTGGTGAGTACACTTTGAAATCACAGAAAAGAACTATGACTCCTATGATAAAATATGCTTATGAACATTATTTTGGTTGCAAAATAGGGGACCAGGATAAAAACTGGGCTCCGCACATTTGCTGTGGTCGTGTGCCGTATTACTTAGGTGTTGGTTAAATGGAGAGAACAGATGCATGCCTTTTGCAGTTCCTATGGTTTGGAGAGTTCAAGTAGATCATGCAAGTGATTGCTACTTTTGTATGACAAATGCATCGGGTATGAAAGGAAAGCAAAGGAAAAAAATAGCGTACCCAAATCTTAACTCTGCAAGAAGGCAAGTACCACATAATGAAACTTTGCCTATTCCCAAACCACCAGAAACCGTATGACAGATTGAGGAAATGCAAGTGGACGATGCAACTGATGTAGACTACGAACCAGACACATTTCAAGATGAACCTCACATGATCAGTCAACCGGAGTTGAATGATCTTGCTAGAGACTTGGGTCTTTCTAAAGAAAAATCTGAATTGCTTGCTTCTCGTTTACAAGGCTGGAATTTTTTGGCTTCAGGTACTCATGTTAATTATTTTCGTGATCGTCATAAGAACTTCCTGCAATATTTTAAAATGACTGAATCACTTAGTTACTGCAGCAATATTGATGGATTGATGCAAGCCCTTGGCCACGAACACAAGTCAAAAGAGTGGAGACTGTTTGTTGATGCATAAGTCTTAAGTTTAAAGGCTGTACTACTACACATTGGTAACAATCACCCATCTATTCCCATCGCACATGCAGTACACATGAAGGAATCATACGAAATCATGGATTTTCTTTTCGATAACATTCAGTACGGAAAATACAAGTGGAAAATTTGGGGTGATTTTAAAGTTATTGGACTTATGTTAGGCTTGCAACTGGGTTATACCAAGTATCCATGCTTTTTGTGTGAATGGGACAGCCGGAATAAGGATGAACATTACATAAGAAAGGTTTGGCCACCTCATGAACATTTCATCACCGGGGAAAAAAATATTAAAAGCAAACAGCTAGTTGATCCTAAGGATGTACTTTTACCTCATCTTCACATAAAACTTGGACTTATCAAGAATTTTATTAAAAAAATGGACAAAAAGGCAAAGGATTCTAATACATTGTGCAGAAATTCCCTCGAAATAGTGATTCTAAAATTAAAGAAGGGATTGTTCCTGGTCCTCAAATTTGAGATCTACTGAAAGATGAAAAAATTTGCTGAATGTCTCAACAGAACAGAATTAGCTGCCTGGTCTGCATTCCAAGCTGTAGTCAAAAACTTTCTTGGGTCTTACAGAAGCCCACATTACAAGACCATGGTTGACACTTTACTGTCAGCATACAAAGCTCAAGCCTGTAACATGTCCCTTAAAATCCACTTTCTTCACTCTCACCTCGACTTCTTCCATGCAAATTTAGGCACCGTCAGCGATGAACACGGGGAGAGGTTTCATCAAGACATAGCGAAGATGGAGAAGAGATATCAAGGTAGATGGAATCCGACTATGCTGGCCGACTACTGTTGGGGACTCATTAGGGAATCACCGCAGGACATTTACAAACGTAAATCAAGAGCTTGGTTGCTTACATAAAAATTGTGGTAAATTTAAAAAATGATAAAAAATTGTAAAAAATTAAATTGTAAAAGTGCAATTGTTTACAATAAATGTATATATATACAAATGTTGTTAATTGAATGTTACTCAGCAAAAAAGTTTCCATAAAATTTTGTTCAATTCTACAAACCAGGAAAAAATTGTAATATTGTAAAAAAGTAACTTGTAAAAGTGCATCTGTTTACAGTAAATGTATATATACAAATGTTTTTTATTTAATGTTACTTAATGAACAACATTATGATTTAAAAAAAGGTTGAGGAAGTAATTTTTTGCATTCAACCAAAAAAGTTAGTTAATAAATAAATAAAAAAGCTAAATTAATAAATGGCAAATATCTCGAAATCTGTGGTTCCCGTAGAAAAAATAAGAATATTCGGAATCAGCAACTAAAAATACATAAAAAAAAGTGTGTTTCGCAACCGATACAGAAATGAAGTTAATTTTTGTAAATATGTGAATTATTATTATTATTATTATTATTATTATTATTATTATTATTATTATTATTATTATTATTATTATTATTATTATTATTATTATTATTTTATTATTATTATTATTTAATAATCATAAAGTATTAACAAGCGTAAATCTAATATAATATCATCTAAACTAAGAACATAACATACCTTACGTACGAATAAACATTCAACATTAACAAAGTACACTGATTTATATCGATAAAGTAACTATCATTGCATCACAAAACGTAATCTACCTCCCCTACTTCCCTACAAAGAACCTAACTATCATACCTACCAAGGTTTGAGGCTATATGACACAAATGTTCAGTTAGGCTTACCCGGTAGGCTTGTCATTATGGTTACTTTCATGTTTATACAAAAGCTTTCACGAATGAGCTCACTCACCAACATAATCTCAAGCTTTACTATACATAACCGAATAATTTTCAGGGACGAGTCCCACTACTTGGAGATTACCCCCAGAGAGATGCATGAAGACCCATCTCGGGGTACCCCGAAGGGGGGGTGTAAGCGGTAAGGGTGCACCCCAAAGGGCTGTGCCCTTATGTATCATGTATAATAATAATAATAATAATAATAATAATAATAATAATAATAATAATAATAATAATAATAATAATAATAATAATAATAATAATAATAATAATAATAATAATAATAATAATAATAATAGTGTATGTGATAATAAAATAACATTTTGTTCGGTTATGTATAGTAAAGATTGAGATTGTTATGTTAATGAGTGAGCACATCTTTCTAAGAAGACAAGCACACGATGATATATATATATATATATATATTATATATATATATATATATATATATATATATTATATATATATATATATATATTATATATATATTATATATATATATAAAGTTAGTTTGCTAGGGTGTAAGAAACAGCTTTGAAGGAAATGATTAGAGTTATGTACTACTTTGACACGGTTATGTAACTTTGCATAAGTTAAATTTGATATTTAATGTAAATAAAAATGTAAATTTGATAAAATATCTTGTCTTTGATAGGCTGTACGCATTGTTAATTTAAGCATTTATTCGCAGTTCAGGGTGTTTTGATCTATTAGGTTATACTAGCTTTGTTTGAAAATGATAAAGTTTTGTAAGATATTACTGTGTTAGCTGGTGATGATGTGTTTAGAAAGTGGCTTTAGGTTAATGTTTTTTGCTGAGTATAATGTTAGTTTGACCAGAGAATTTTTGCTAATATCTACGTTTATTCATAGTTCAAAAATTAAAATTGCCAAGCCATAAAGATTAAGTGCCAAGTAATAAGTTAAATCTTTAAAACCTAACGCCAACTTAATATCTCTACTTACTTGACATACTTTACTTACTTACTTACTTATTACTTACCTAACTACATCTTATTTATATATTAAAAATTATTACACTATTTCCTTTGCAGTAAATATAAATTTTGTTTTCCCTCCCCATTGAAAATTTTTCATTTTTTCCACAAAAATTTGCAGGAGAAAGATCGTACTGAATGTCCGTTATTATATATATATATGATATTTTATATATATCATATATATATATATTATATATATATATATATATATATTATATATATATATATATAATAATATAGTGATATATATATATATATATATATTATATATATATATATAAATGTATATAATATATATATATTATATATGTATATATATATATTATTATATATATATACTAATAATATATATATATATATATATATATATATAAATATATATAATATATTATTATATATATATATTATATATATATATATATATATATAGAGAGAGAGAGAGAGAGAGAGAGAGAGAGAGAGAGAGAGAGAGAGAGAACAGTGTTAATACGAATATAATTTACTGCAACAAGAACAAAATGCCTAAAGCTTGTAAATTGTAATCTCAAAAAGCTTCCTTTGTTTTTGAACTTTCAGCAGATGGCAGGACAATTGAAATGCTTTAATAAGTTTAACAGTAGATGGCTTTAATAATAAATTCATCATGAGAAACTCTCTCATCTATTCTCTCTCTCTCTCTCTCTCTCTTCTCTCTCCTTTCTTCTCTCTCTCTTCTCTCTCTCTCTCTCCCTCTCTCTCTCTCTCTCTCTCTCTCTCTCTCTCTCTCTCTCTCTCTCTCTCTCTCTCTCTCTCTCTCTCTCTCTCACACACACAATATATATATTATAGTATATTATAATATATATATATATATATATATATATATATATATTATATATATATATATATATATATATATTATTATCGTTGTGAACAAAGGAGAAGTCTGTATTTTTTATTTGGCGTAGAAATGTTTGTTTATTGTCTTTTGATATTAGCCTATATTCTACTTCTGTTTTACTAGGGTGAACATTAGCAAGATTCAAAATGTAAGGAGTGCAAGGGTTAATGTCCGAGAGGTCAGATGTTAGTCTAAAGGATTTGTCTGTACCAACGATTATTTGACCACATATGGTCAGTGATAGTGGGGTTATTGTGTTCATTTGGCCGAGTAATTTTTGTAATATAGTTTTGGTAACCGTTTGACGTCATTGTGTCAATTAGCAATTTTTTTCCACAAGAATTGGTATTATTGCTAGATACGTCGATATTAAAGTCACCAGCTATTACAGTGATCCCACTTATCAGCGTAGAGATGCATAAATCATCGAGCTTTTGTTTAA
>JABUQX010105970.1:0-25000 GCA_015478945.1 Trachelipus rathkii | reverse complement strand
AATACTACTCGCACTCATCATCGCAGTTTAATATGCTACATACTGATTATGTTACTCACACTATAAATAGTATAACCAACGAGAGTGCTTATAATAAGGTAAATTACTTACTCCTATTTTTTCTCTGTGAAAATAAGATTATACTATATCTTCCACTGAAAGAATTATAAGGCAAGTCAATTCCTGTCAAGTTGTAATATATTACTCATTTAGTGGCTAGATCTCCAACTAGCTCCCCACTCGGGTGTTACCAAGGTGTTTCACGGGTTGGTACTTCGGTGGGTATATTATATATATATATATATTAATTATATGATTAACTCTAGGTTATATTTCTACAGGCTATAAACAAATTTTAGATACTGCTAACATAACGCTCTCAACTAAGTTCGTAAATATGGTTATTAATATTATATAAGAAACTTCTCCAGGACTATAGCAACTCTCGGTTCGATTGGTTCAGATGGAAGCGTAGTTTATCCATACTAGACTCAAATCGAGAGGGCTTAATAGGAGTCATAACCTATTTTCTCTGGAAATTATATATATATAATTACTTTAATACTTTCCAGAAGAATATAGCAATCAATTCCTGACTCAGTGATCTTATATCTATGGTACAGATCTACCCCTCACTCCCCCTACTATAGGTGATATATATTAAGTGGGATGCTCAGCAATCTAAAATTTGGTTGCTACTACTGACGGGTATAGATAAACTCAGTATATTCAGTGTAAATCAAATTTTATAGAACTTTCTAATTAACAAACGCTAACAGTTCTGTTAATAATAATAATTAGGTTATATATAGATACAATAATATTAAATATCTTACTTTTATTGTTGGTTTATTCGGAACCCAGTCACCCTCTATGCAGTTAGTTATTTATGCCAAGCTCGTAGTTTACATCTAAGAACCATACGAGGGCTAATAGGTAAAATCTACCATTTTTCTCTGAAAAGTATAGATTACTATTCTTTCAAAGGTAGAATAATGAGCATAAGTCTAAATCCTGACAGTTGACTCTCTGGCAGATATTTATACTCTCTCAAGACCACACTCGGATGTCAGCAGATTCTACAAGGAGGCTACTCGAGGTGATATAAGTAACAGATAATGGTAATCAGTATACAAAATTTAGTGAAACTGCTAACTCTCAATATAACCGTCTCACAGTTTTCAGTATAAAATATATGGATAATGATACTAATTTAATATCTCCTACTTATTGAGATATTCTGATAACCTCTCTCGCACTCTCCCCTCTCAGCTATTTTAGATTATGCAAGGCGTTGTTACACTAGACCAACGAGAGTGCATAAAGTAAATTATCTCTACCATTTTTTCTCTATGAATGATAATTACATATATCTTCATGATAATGATAAGCATAGTTCTAAATCTCTGACAGTGACCTTCTGCAGATCTTCCCGTCCCAACTCGGAGTACAAGTATAGGTCACACATGGGTGCTACTCGGGGTAAGTAAACTCAGTATCTCTCAGTGTAACAAATTTAGAAATGTCTATACATACGCTCTCTAGTATCGTGTAATAAATAGATATAAGAATATTAAGAAACTACACCCTCTAAAATGCGTAGATTTCTTAAGCTTCTATTCCAGTTGGAATATTTAGCATACGAATTAACACGCTTGTGCATTCAAAATGTAATCTGCGAGGGTGCGGTGTTCGAAACCCAATAAGGGGGTAGGTGTTAATTTGTTACTTACCATTTTATCGGTATAACTAATTGAAGCTGATTTCTCATTCAGTATAGCAGTTCAAATTTAGTTACTGCAATATAGCCGTTAGTTCGCTGTAGCCGTGTAAATTAGCCTCTCTTGTCGCTGATTCCCTTCCCTTTCCGGGTGGGGCAGGAAGTGGAGATCTGCCAAAAGGTTCACTTACTCGATGATGACATATGCAGTTTATCATGATACTATTCTGGGTGTATCATGCTTAGTTAGAGATGCTATCAGAGAAAATAAGTGGTATTAGACTCTTTCCTTTCTAAAGCCTCTCTGATATAGTCTCAAGTAGTGCTTATATCACGCTTGGAGCTTAACGTATTCGTAAGCTGCTGCGAGGGTGCGCTCAGGGTTGTCTCTCGCTCTATTTAACCAAATAAGGGGAAGAATTAATTGTTCTTATCTCTATCTCTCTTTACGAAACTGTGTGCATGCGTTATTGTTTAGCTTAGTGTGCTATATGTTACTTTAGATACGTTTACTCCTCCGTGTAGTAAGCACCACTGTGTCGCGCACCCATTGTCGCGTAGGTAGGGGAGCAAGGGGAGAATCTCATCTCGCCTATGACTCCGACTGTCAGGATTGACGTATGCCTTTTATCTTTATGCATTGTGGCCATGTTCAATGACAGTGATACGTGTATGATCATCTCGCGAGAGAAATAAGTTGGATAGAGAAGTGTTACCTTTGTAGCCTACTCAGCATTGGTCGATCTAAAGTTAGTAAACCGCTTGGACATAACTAGAACTCGCTGACGGGGATGTCGTGCTCTCGTAACTCGCAATGAGGCTTAATACTCTAGTTTAACTTTTACCCTATATTTAGAACTGTTATGAGGTGTTTTCTAGTCAGTTTGCTTAAATATTTGCTTACTGATACCGTTACTGTGCTCGTAACGATTTAGCACTCCTCCTGTGAGCATCGCTCCCTACTGACACCGCGTGGGTGCTGTGACTGTGATAGTATCTGCACAAGTATGGATCTCACGCTTGCTTATGGATTGACTTGCCTTTGTTTTCTTGAGAAGTAGGAGTATAGATTTATTATGCTTCCGAAAGACGATAAAATGTGTTAAATTGGTCATGAATCTCCTCTTTGCCTATACTCGTTTAGGTTGCTCCTAGTGGTAACACGCTTGGCATACAACTTTGCGCCGTGGGTTTGCGCGCGTTGCGCGCATATTCCCAATTAAATTGGTGTGATGTGTTAGTTAATTAGGTACATTACGCAACATTCATTTTTCAAACGAACCTGCTCGTGTAGCTGTGAATTCTTTGTTATGCACGTTCTACTAGATATTTTAGTCTCACTGTGAACGCGTTACACCCTCGAGATTATGCAGCTCTCTAGGTGATGACTCCTGTAGACCTCTGAAGTGGGGCGGGAGAATAGATAGTTCATGTCCTGTATTGTTCGCACTAGGTCAGGAAATTAGCTTGGCCTGTTTTCTTCTGGGAAGATAGAAATCTTTCAGAGAAAAATGGTTAGATTTCCTGGTTTTAGGACCTTACCGATTTGGATCTAGATGGAACACGACCATTCTTGGTAGCATACTAATCTTCTGTTGAGTGTCGCGGAGTTTTACGTGATGATACCCTAATTGACAGGGTGTTAGTGTATAATTAGTACGTTACCATTGTTTTTAGCGCACCTGTTGGTGCGAGCTTTTGTTACGCGAGTTTCATAATATTTGCTCTATTCAGAGTATTATAACTCTAAAACTCTAGGTACATTTCTCTTAAAATTAATAGTAAACCTGGCGTATAAGTCATTAGTGTTAATATTTGTATATTGACCTCATTATTTGTTGTTTTTAACTATAATAGATAAAGACTTACCTAAATATCTAATATCGATATAGGGAATTCCATCTTATGGTATATATAACACATTGGGGTTATAATTATAATTCTTAATTATTAATTATTCATACATACAGAAACACTTGTATAGAAAAATTTTCTAAGCCTAGGTTGTGTTTGCGCTCTGATCTATTCCTCCGCAGTGCCTCACTCTCATGCTACGATGTTTCACAGTAGCTCGAAAAAGTACGCTATATATTACCCGGATAAGCAATGCATTACTCTCTATGGTCAATTATGATAACTATAAACCTCCATATTAATTATATTATTATTATATATATATATATAATATGTATATATTTTAATTTTTATAATATTATATATTTAATTAATTAATTATTAATATTAATATATATATATATATTATATATATATTAATATATATATATATATATTATATATAATATATTTTTATATTATATATATTAATATATATATATATATATATATTTATATTATATAATATTATGTATATATTAATTATTTATATATATTAATATATATTACTACATTACATAATTGAAAATAATAATAAATATGATTAAATACTAATAATCAATAATAACAGGAAAAAATAACTTCAAAATAAATGTAAATTATTAATATCAATAAAAATAATTAAAAATCAACATAATTATTAAAAATAGATAAAAATGAAATTGAAAATATGTAGAAGTCAATAAAATCTATAAAACCATTGCAGTAGTAAAGTAAGAGCTAAATTCATTGTGTTGGTTCTTTGTCACTATTTCATTTGTTCTTTTATTTTTAGTGTTCTTACCTTGTTAGTTATAATACAATTTTAGATGTAAGTTATTACAATCTATATTAAACGGGCATTGGTTTGCGTCTGTTTAACCTTATTTCAAAGTCGGTAACTTTAGGATTCATACCTAATTTTTTCAGAGTTGAAACTTGGCATATATATTTTGCATACGAATGTTGCCTCTTTAACACTTTTAAATAATTTCTGCTTTTGTCATACTGAAGCCAAGAACGTCGTTATCTTGTAATTTTAAATTTTATTGGAAAATTTTAATTCTAAATGCTATTGAATGTAAAACGGAATTTTTGAATTTTTCGAGTTTTGAGATATTATCACCGTATACAAAGGAAAAATCTGCTGATTTTATCTGATAGACCTCGATATTAGAGTCATCAGGTGTATCTGAAACTTCATTTTTCAGTCCAGTAATACTGACATCATCAAGGGTTGACATAATAGTAATAAGCTGATTATTTTATTCCTCTCTTTAAATGACATGCATAGACTCATCTGCGTGTTATTCGTTAGCGCTGTGGGTAGGTTTTTTTATATTTTATTTTCTCCTCTTTGAAAAGGGTCCTGCCCGTGAGTGATGGTAATATATAAGTATATTATATATATTATATATATTATATATATATTTATATAATATATATATATATATATATATATATATATATATATATATATATATATATATATATTGGGGGAATTTAGTTTGTTATAGGGAAAAAATATGCCGTTATTTTGGTTTAAAGAGTGGCTGATTGGCAAAGAACAAGGTGCATTTAGAAGTGATAAAGGGTGTGTTGAGCAAATCTTCACTTTGAAAGAAAAAGAGAGAAAAAAAATAAATGATTTAGCTCTGTGGCAGGTGTTGATGGTAGGGCTTCTGAATGGAATCAAAAGTATTTATGACAATAGTGAAGCGTGTGTAAGAATTAATGGAGTTGAAAGTAAATGGTTTAATATTATTAGTGGAGTGAGACAGGAATGTGTTTTGGCTTCTTGGTTATTTAATTTGTATATGGATGGGGTGATGAAAGAATTAGTAGTAGGAGTGTTGGTGGAAGGCGTTGAGTACTCTAGGGTTTTGCATTGAGGGTATGTCGTTACCTATGCTAATGTATAGTAGTGAAACTATGGTTTGGAATAAGAGGCAAAGATCTAAGGTACAATGTGTTCAGATAGACAATCTTAGGGGCGTGTTTTGAGTGCACTAGGATCTTAAATGGGGGTATGTTGTTACCCGTGTTAATGTATAGTAGTGAGACTGGTCTGGAATAAGAGGTATAAATCTAAAGTACAATGTTTTCAGATGGACAGTCTTAGGGGCGTGTTAGGTGTGAGAAGAATTGATAAAATGAATGAACGTATTAGAGAGTTGCTGTGGTGTGAAGAAAGGGGTAAATGAGAGAAATGAAAGTACGTTAAGATGATTTGGTTATGTGGAAAGTATGGAAGATAGTCGGTTGGTTAAGCGAATGTATAGTGATGACCGTGCTGGGAATCGACCAGCTGGGAGAACGAACAAAAAATGGATTGAGTCGGTAAAGGAATGTCTGAATGAAAGGAATGAGAGTTTGGCAGAGGCGAGAAGAAAGGTACATAATAGGATTGAATGGCGGAGTTTTGTGAAGGGATATGGTTGTTGGCCTCCTGGTCCAAGGGATGAACCCTACATTGACGAAATTCCACAATGAGAGTCTGTCGCAGATTCATGAAGTCCTATGGTGGATTTTTTCTTTACTGTGACGAATTTACTATCTAATTTATAATAATAATTTATATAATTTAATATATATATATATATATATATATATATATATATATATATATATATATATATATAATACTTATTATATATATATATATATATATATATATATATAATATATATATATCATTTAAGAAATATCAAGCGTGTTTGAATATATTAGATGCATTTCATTTTAATTAAAATGTAGAATAAATACACTGTATTTAATTCGGGCTCTAATAAATTTAGCCTTGATTTATTTTACTATCCCATGTTTTTTATATATATATATATATATATATATATATATATAATATTATATATATATATATATATTATATTATTATATATATATATATATTATATATATATATAATATTATATATATATATTAATTTACTATATATATATATATATAGTATCAGAGCTGAGAGCGAGCAAAGTAATTGAAACAACACTCTGCCATCCATGGAAGTCAGAAAAGATCAAAGATAAAGTTTTAAATATAATTGATCGAGAGTAAAGCTTGGACAATTAATATAGTTGATTAGATAAATAGAATAAGGAATTAAGAACAATAAAAAAAATATAAAGATTACTTAACAGTGGAAGACAGGTATATAGAGTTGCAGAGATGGTAAATTTTAAACCTGCTACACTTTGGTTTCGGTTCGAATTTCATTTTAAAATTTCCAGTCTCCAAATCACTTTATATCCACTTAGTTACATATATGGAAAGTATTTTATATTAAATAAATTTTTTTTTATATCTAGTTCAACAACATTTAAAAAAAAAAAAAAATCGCTCTGATGCTTGTTCCATACAAATCTTTGATGGGCAATGCATCCCGGAACTAAGAACTTTATTAATTCAGGAAAATAAAAAAGTTAATTTTTGGAAGATGTATCAGAAGGGAAATGAGGAACAAAAAAAGAGGACAAATTGATCAGTGGAATGCAAGGAAGAATCAAATAAGAGTAGAGAAATTGATGAACAATTGTTAGCCAAGAACTTTAATTACTGGGAATTTGATTCCTTTTTAGGGCGGAAAATAGAATAATATAGAAAATTAAGAATAAATTATAATTTTGTGTTAAATATATATCTATGAAATGCAATATACTTCTACCTAGGCAAGTTATCTACATTATGCCGTTTCAAGAGCAATGTAGGAGACATATTTGTATTTATTGAAAAGAAATGAAAACATTTAAAAATTTGACAAAGAAATAAAAAAAAAAAAATGAAGAAAACTAAACCTGGGCAACGTTTGAGAGATGTCACTGCAAGTTCTACAACTAGGAAAGTGTAAGAGTTTACTACACTTCTTCATGCAATTTGCAGAGAGTGTTTAATATTAGTTACAAAAGTGAAAAAAAAAATCGATGATCAAATGCTTTTCAAAGAGAACCCAACAAACCTACAAAGAATTGAGGAAGGACATTATCAAACTAGAAAGACCACTGCATGAAAAGGGGCCGAGAGATTTTGGAAGTAGATTCACGAAATTGAAGTTACTTCTAATAAATGAAGTCGAATTGAAAATTAGAGATATTGAACCACCCTCAAATAACCGCAGTTGAGTCAATGGAACATTGGAGAATTATACAAGACAGGAAGTGAACAAAATTTTTTTTTTAAAAAATGGAAGTTGTATAGACAACCATTAACAGATCCAGCACAAAATGTTTAGCAATAAAAGTTCAGTTTTAATAAATTCATGAAAAGTGTTTTAATAGATAAAATTATAACTGTAGTGACACAAAGGATTACAGCACATTTAGAAACAGGGTATAAAAAGTTTGTAATAATAGAAAAAGCTATTGAAAAGATTCGGTTATTTATTTATTACATAAAAAGAGAAAAGGACAAAAAACATTCGGAAATGGTGTTGATCGATTATAGAAAGCTACGATAATATCCTTCCCATAATGAATTAAGGGAATACTGAGGATCTACAAAGTTAATGCATCATTTCTGAATTTCATAAAGAATTGAATTTTTCTTAGACAAGCGTGTAATACCTGTAATACATAAGAACCAAATGAAATGATGTCAGTTAAATGGGCTGCTTTAGAAAGAATTTTCTCCCTCTCTTGACCATCAAACTTATTAACTTTCTCAATGACCTTTTGTTCTGCATCAATCCAATACAAATAATTTTCATGGACAGCTAAACTTTGAGGTTGAAGCAACTCTGTATCAACCAGTAGAAATAAACAATTAAATTATATAGATACTCTAATGCTAAATATATATAATATATATTATATATATATATATATTTATATATAGAATATATTATATAAATTATTTAATATTCTATATATATAAATATATATTATATATAAAAGTGTATATAAATATTATATATATATAATATATATCCATCCAAGCTAGTTCTTCGTATTAGATGTATATTATTATATATATATATATATATATATATATAATATATTTTTTTATTTTTTTTTTTTTAATATTATATATATATATATTATATATTATATTTAATATATACATATATATTATCTATATATGGTAGAAGACAACAATGAAATAATTTTAGACCTCCAAGTCTAAATCTAAGTAAAAAAAAATTCTTGATAGTTTTTGCTTTTGTGGTCTGATTTCTCTTCTAATGCGTATTGTTTGTTATTCACAACAACAACATCATAGTGAATAATTAAAGTGGAAGAGTTTAGTATTATATTTTGAATTTATTTTTTAATAGCGACTAAATTTAAATTTGACTCTTGTAGTAAATTAAGTTATAAAAAGCAAACGTTTAAAAATATACCGTATATAAATAATTATATAGCTATAGTCTTAATAAAGTAGTCAATAATTAAAATAATTATCGTTTTACTAATCCATCAAATAAATAAATATTTTATTATAGGTGTGAAAAGAAAATAAGTATTTCATGCTTGAACAAGTTATTATTGTGCAAATATGATTCGAGAATTTACTTATATATTAAATTTACTATGAAAATTGCAACGATGATGTGAAGGCAACGATTCGACACGCACATCCAACACCAACAAAACCATTTGCGTTGGTTATCCATCCAAGCTAGTTCTTCGTATTAGATGGTAACTTTTCCTCCGCCAGCCTTTCCACATTTTGATATTGACATCTTCCCATCTATTGATATATTCTCTCATGTCTTCACCTTTCCTTTTCATGTCACAGAGCCTCATTATGTTTTGAAACCTGTCTGTAGCTTTTTAGGCACCAAAACATTTTTCCAGTGCCTTTAAATTTAACTTTTCTCTTCCCTTTATTATTTAAACCTTTTATTACTCATACCTTCTTCCCTTAAACTCGTCCTTTCCCCGGCCAATAATATCCAGACCTCCGCCTTGTCTTTATATTCAAAAATCCCTCCATTTTTTTTTTTACCGTAACACTGACACACAGTCTTTGATACTGCAACCTCTTTCTTTTCGATTTCATCATCCATGTTTGCACCTGCTCACCCTGCTTCCAGTTTTAAATTAATTGAGCTAAGAATCTGATCACGTAATACATATAGAACAGCAAATCAATTGGTTTTATCTTTATTGTGGACTTGTTTGAAGAGTTATCTTTAGAAAGCCAAGATGGAAAATAAGTTAGGGAATGAGTGGGAGAAAAGTATCTAGTTTTGTCAACTCCTTTTTTATTTCATTTTAGATTTATGTTGTTTTTTTTTTTTTTTTTTTTTTTTTTTTTTTTTTTTTTTTTTTTTTTTTTGTTTACAGTTGTCACCACCACCCACGGCCAGAGCCCTATTCAAGGAGGAGTGTACTCATCTTTACATCCGACTAAGACTAATTGAATTAGTCTGCCCCTTGAGTACTTAGTTATAATTGTAAAATAAAAAAAATTAAAAAAAAAAAAAAAAAAAAAAAAAAAAAAAAAAAAGATGAGCACAGACGCAAGCTTTAAAGTGGGGGAGATTAAATTCAGCAGGAAACACAGACAGATGGAAGAGAGTTTCCACAGAAAGATTGGCAGGAAAAGGAAGCGCCGCCAGCGAACTAGCCTGGATCTACCTACATCAACATTTAAAAACTCATGTGCAGACACAGCACCCCAGTTCTACGAGTGGCGACGTAAAGTGGATTACCCAATTGTGATGTACTCCACTCGAGCACCTGCCGCTGCCATACTATAGAAAAGAGAGATAAAGCACCAACATCGCGCCGCACAAAGACAGAGGGTCAGTAACTGGAAAGTACAGAAAACAGTTATAAAGCCTTTGCCTTTGACTCGAGCCCTATCCAAAAGCCGGTGAAACCAGAAGCCCCCCAGATATGATTAGCGTACTTCCAAACAAGGGCGGATGAGGCCCTGTATAGCTGGAGTAAACTGAAAGAGGAAAAAAAAGTCTCGCAGTTAAACCAGAACTCCCAGTTTCTTGAGGCCGCCCTAGCAACACCGTTGTGATGTGAGTTTCCAAGACATTTTTTGTTTATGTTTAAGCCCAAGGAGTTTATATTGTCAACAGGAGAGACGAGGAACCGTCGAAAGAGATAGGAAAGTGAGGGGTATCTTAGAAAGGGAGATTTGTAGAAGTTGAGTTTTAAAGAATTGAATCACAAGTTCAGACGACCCCACCCTGAAATTCTACCAGATCAGCAGAATAGAATCGAAAATTAAGACCAGAGCAAATCTAGAAGTAAAGAAGGAAGCAAAACTTGAAATGAGTTGAGAATAAGGTCGAGTCTCGTCAATAGTGTAATAGAGTAGATGTGCATGAGAATATCATAATGAAAAGTAGGAATAAAGTAGGAATTAAACAGAACCCTGAGGAACACCCCTATTTACAGAAAAAGAAGAAAGAAGTCGCCCCATCAACAACAGCCCATTTGAGCGATTTGAAAGAAAAACTAACATAAGTAAGCAAGAGAAGGAGAAACCCAACGGAGGGAGCTTGAGAGCAGTGACCGCGTGCCATACCCGTAAACTTTGGATATGTCAAGGCGCCACCACGCAAGTCTCCCCGTAGTTGCCTAAGGGCGGAAAACCATAAATCATAAGATAGGGAAGTATATCGCCAGCAGACCTCGAACGCCGAAACTACTGGCGATCGGAAAGAAGAGTATGAGATTCCAGATGATCTAAAAAGTAAGTGAAGAAGAGTTTCAAAGATCTTAGATAGAATACAATAAGAGCATAGGGCGATATTAGAAGGATTCAGAGCAGCTCCTTTTTCGAACCAGTTGACATGAGCTGCTTCCAACACTGAGGAAAGTTCGTATTGAGATAGAGAATATAGTTAACAGGGCGGGATCAGCTCAGAAGCACACTCCCCTCAAAACTCGGGGAGAATGCCATCCGGGCACCCGCCTTCCTAACATTCGTAGAATGTTCAGGACCCTATGCCACCCGAATCGAATGTAATCCACAGGCAAAGGCAGTAGGACACCTGAAGAGGAGGATGAGAAATGCCAGAATCTTCAGGTTGATTAGAGAACACACACATCACATTTATATTGCCTTTTCATTTGAGAATTAGCAAACAAATTTTATGAGCGAATAAGAGGAGGAAAGACAGATTTACAGAGTTGTAGGATTTTTTGGCAAGAGCCAGAAAGATTTGTCAGAGGAGAATCAAGGAGGTTATCGCACTTTTCGTTTGATGAAAAGCCCGCTTTACTCGTCGAAGACAGTTATCCCTGGCAAGATTTCTAGCAGAATAAAATTAGCAAGATTATAGAGAACGAGAATTTCAATTCCTATACGCACTGCTCTACCTGAATGCCAGAGAACAGCACGTTCGCACCCATGATTATGAGGAGAGAAAGATTAGTCGAAGAAGAATGAACCTGCTAATCCCATCAACGATTACAGGCTCGCGCAGCCTATCGGCAGAAGTCGAAGCCTCACCAGAGACAAAGCAGTCATTCCAATTATAGTTAGCGTAAAGCAAACGCAAGCCCCCACACGCCCGGATCAATAGTGCCAGAAAAAAACGAGGTAGGGCAGTATAGAGCTGAGAGAATATTATTAAAATTTAAAGCACATAAGTTGTGGTCAGATTTACCATAGGAGCGAAAGTGGTGTATTTTAAGAGAAAAGGACTAGTGGTGAAACATAGTCAAGTGTGTTCAAGAATTGTTAGGACGATCCGAATGTGGTGTGGTTCTTAATTAGTCTGCTCCAGATCGTATGAGAATTGCTGAATGATTCGGCCTCCTCCCCCCTAAATCGGTATGAGAGGACCCCAACCATTCAGTGTGTGTACATTAAATCCCCTAAGTAGAGCCTCAGATTTGGATGAGAGAATAAACAGTCTCGTGAAATAGTAAGAATTCAAAAAAAGCAGTGAAATAATCTTGTTCTGTTAGGAGAATCGAGTAGCAGGAAGCACAAGATTATTTAGTAGAAGAAGAAAGATTTTAAGCCACAGAACCAACCGAAGTTAGGAGATCGAGATTCTCGAGACGTGTTACAGTGTTTACATAGGTACATAGGCACATAACCCACCCTTTAGACGGAAATTATGAAATAAGTTATAGTTGGATACATTAAACGAGTTAGAGGATGAATTCTTAGCCATCTGTGTCTCAGACAAAAGCAAAATGTTAGGGTTAGAGTTAGAGAGGTGGTATTCCACGGATGCAGAATTAGAGTTTAAGCCGCGGATGTTAGTAAAGTCTATAGTATAGTCTATAGTATATTTAAGTCTTTAATTCTGTATCTAAATTTAAACTTATTTAATCATAAAAAAAAGATACGGCATCAGGGGAGTTTAATACAGTATCAGTATTAAAAGTAAATAATTATTATACTTGTATTATTATTAATTATCACCATCTTAAACTTAGCTCAATAAGTTGTACCTTAGTTTTCTTGGTCGATCTTTCTCACCAACTGAAGTTTATTTCTTCATAAGAAATAAGTATTAAGTTAGGTTAAGTTTAAGAAATAAGTTTATTTCTTCATAAGAAATAAACAATCCTATTTCCCCTTTTGAAGATCCTGATATAAATGTTGCCCATTTATGACTTTTTGGTATTTTTCTGTTGATTTACTTTCAAAATCCCGAAAAATTCCTAGAATTATTTTCTTGTTATATAAATCCATCTTCAGTTTCATTCTTTCAAGTTCTTCTCCTCCTCATTCAAGGTGTCTTCCTTAATCACTGGTTCTTATGTAAAATCGGTCTTCCTATTGTTTTTACAAGGTATATCTGCTCTTTTCATATCATTATACCAACTTTTTATTAGATGATTCCCGCTCGGACTGTGGCCGGTCAAAAGCCTTACATTAGACCTGTTCAGGGTGACCAATTTTTTTGGTATTTTCCCCGAAATTCTGATCAGACCCTTCCTCTGTCAGAGCCTTTGGGGTACTTGTTTAATTGTTTTCATGGTGCGTTGCCACAATTGCCTCGGCAATCTTTTCTGGTACATTAAAGTATGTGCTAGAGAATTTATATTATAAATTGTATACCAAACAACTTTTTGGGTCATGTGGTCTATGAATTTACAAGATATTCAAAGACTTAAATGAGCCAAAGGAGATTTTACTCTCCATCAGCGGGATTCGAAACACTGGACTCCGCTGTCGCTGAGTTATACAGTAACGGTCGCCTTATCCATATAGGCATCCACGTTCCCGCAAAAAGAAACGTTTCAAGCGTAGTATTTTAAAGCTCCGGTTACTCGTTCACTCAGCGAGCGGAGTCGCAGTGTTCGAAATCCGCTGCATGGAGAGTAAATCTCCTTTGACTCATTTAAGTCTCTTACTTACTGGCCTTTGAGTACTCAGCAAATTATGGGGATGAGGAAAAGCGCGGACTTTAAAAACTACGCTTTGAAACGATCTTTATATGGGAGCGCGCGATTGGTCTTAGTGGCATTTAAAGCCTCCCGGTTACTGTTAACTCCACGCGACGCGGAGTCAGTGTCGAATCCCTGATGGAGACTAGAAATCTCCTTAGATCATTTAAGTCTTTGCCTAATTCAGCAATAGAACTAAAAGATAGACCTTAGAATGGCAAAGAGGAAAAAAAGTTGATATAATAGAGAGATAAGAGAAAGTCGGTGAAAAAACTTACCCAACTTTTAAATTCTTGAAGAGTTGTAGTAGGGATAAAATAAGAAACGAATTTAACCAGTCAGTAAGAAAGGCAAAGAGAATGACGGAAATTTATTTAGCAAAAATAGTAATACTTTCTTAATTTCTGTTACTCAAAGAAACAGGGATTCCTTTAGGATTTGGCATCCGTTAGCTCCGACCACAGCCATACGCAGTATGTATTTTCGGTGGAGGTGGGGGCTGGAATTCTGCCGCCATCCCTTGTTCCGGATGATGATGACTGATGCTTTAAGGGAAAAATTTAGGTTCTTTAGAATTTGTGTGCGAATGTAGTTTACTAGAGATATGTTTAAGAGAATTAGAGAAGATGTGGAAAATTTTCAGCTTTGCATAAATTTCAAAATATAAAATCATATATTCGGTATTTTGACAATCACAAATTTTCACTGGCGAGTAAAAATTTACTTTGCCGAAATGATTGAGATTAGAACCAAGAATATAAAGAACAAACAAAGGTTTTCTTTTTGTATTTTCAATGATGATGTTATCGTTGTTGTGGAGATTGTTACGTCTTAATTTATATCCAAATAACGGTGGCAGACATGATTCGTATTCCCGTTGAAGGAAAGTGACAATTCACATCGATTCAACTTCAATCCCCTGGGGGGAGACGATCGGAAGCTCCAGTGGAGATACAGATCGCCTCGTTTTGGATGGGATCTATCAGGGGTGGTAGAGTTGGGGAGGCCTAACCATATATATTACGCAGCCATAGCCCAGCTTCGATCGGAATTAGGGCGGTGTGGAGACGTAAAAGGGACTTCGATCAGCACCCCAAGACCTTGAGGCAGAGATGTGTAATAGTCAAAACACGAAGACAATCAGTTTTCAGGGTTTAATGTGGCGGTTCAGCATGTTAGTGGTCATCGTAGGACACTGAGTCTTTATTTAAAGTTCCCTCATCCTCAGTAGGTAAATTGGTTGAAGGTCAAGGAGTAATGATGTGACATATTAGTGTGTTCTGTTCCGTAGATTGTGTTTGGCTAACGGAAACTCTGAACGATAAAGTAGAGCACATTAGAAACGTATTGCCTGTCGCTACATATTGGACACTGCTATTAGGGCTTCGCTTGATTAATGTTACCACCTTATCTATAGAGATTAGATGAATAATACTAGGATATTGTTAATAGTATTCCAGCAATATTTACCGGGAAACGGATACAGCAATAACAATAAATATACAAATAAATAATGCGAATCATATAATACGGCTAAATATGGCTAATAACATATTAAATGCACTTAACAATAATATACTTATAATATAACAATAATTATAATAATACCCCTATTATAGAGATAGAATGAATAATACTAGGAATATTGATTGATAGTATTCGAGCAAAATTTACTCGGGAAACAGATACAAGCAATAACAATATTTAATACAAATAATAATGCGAATCCTAAAATAATACATTCACTAATATTACCATATCTATCCTAAATGCCTTAACAAATAATAATTTGAAAGTTAATATCTACTATACATAATCAGTAATAAATACGATAGGAACGAGCAATAATAATGTGCATCGGACTAGTAGAAAAAAATTAATAAATTTTTCGCTTTCACAAAAGTCAAACGTTTGAAAAGTGATAATATGGAGATATCTTTTTTTTCTACTGTCGATTCAACATCAAATTATTCAGGGCTGTCGCGGATACGAGGCTAGAATGCATCTGTTTACTTAAGATAATTTTTTTGTAATATCAAAAGAAAATTTCCAAAAAAAATTTCAAAAATTTTTTATTTTTTTTTAAATTTGTTCCAAGAACAAATCCAAAACTAATGTATATACAAAGAAATTATCTAAGTAAACAAATGTGCATCTTTCCCGACTACATATGCCCTGAAAATTTCATCCACTTCCCACAAACAGAAAAAAAATTGCGTATCGCAATTTTCATTTTTCAAATCTCAAAAAGTCGTGATTTTGAAATTGGACCAACGCTGCAGCACAAAAACTCAAAAAACTCGAAAAGTACCTTCGATGCATATTGTAGGATATGGCACCATTAATGCATATTGTCAAGTTTGAAGTCATTTCGAAAAAAAAAATCGTGGCTTTGATGTACGAAAAATGTCAAAACATGGTTTTTGAAAATTGAAAATTCTGAAAGAATGACTACAGACACAGAACAACTCTAAAACGACATTTTAGATGGCAAAAATGCTACTGATTGGTGTTCGTAGGGTCAAAATCGGCTGATAATTCCGAATTTTATGTCCATTTTTAGGGTGTGTGTGAAAATTGGGCTTAGCGTGAACCGAATAGGATCTTCCCCTAATTAAGAGAAAAAATAAATTTATTCAATATGTATTTGGTGAAGTTCAATATATTTTTAGTTCTTTACTGTTCTAATTTTTTTTAATTTTTAAATTTTTTTAACATTTAGTTTTGTCAATTAGATTGTTAAAAAGTTTTTTTTAAACAATTTTATTTAGTCAATTAAGATTTATTACCATTATGATTCTCTCTCTTCTCTCTCTCTCATCTCTTCTCTCTCTCCTCTCTCTCTCTCTCTCTCTCTCATCTCTCTCTCCTCTCTCTCTCTCTCTCTCTCTCTCTCTCTCTCTCTCTCTCTCTCTCTCTCTCTCTCTCTCTCTCTCTCTCTCTCTCTCTCTCTCTCTCGAGTAAGCTGTTACACGGCACTGCTCGCGCGCATTTGATATATAAATCTATCCTTATGGTGTTGAGTTTGTTAAATATTTATTAAACTCAATAAATATCTAATGAAAAAATAACTTTAACTACAGATAAAGTAAGTAATACGCTTACATACTTTGGTAGTTAATAATTTTCTACCTATGTACAACAGAAAACGTTTCACGCAATAAATCACTCATGGCGTCGCCAGCTTCCACCTAGGGGGGCAGCACGTATTACAAATTTTATTAAAGCATATAATATAGTATATAATATATAATATAATATATATATAATATATATATTTATACGCTATATATATATATATATATCAGATTATTATAATAATATATATTATTTATATATATATAGTATTAATATATATATTAACTATATACTATATATATATACTAATGATATGCTATATATAGTATATATATAATATATATATATTTATAATATATACTTATACTATCTAATATATATATATATAATATATATATATTATACTAATATATATATACTATATATATATAATATATATTTATAAAGCTTATATATATATATATATACTATTATATTATATATAGATATTTATATATTATATACTATATATATATAATATAATTATATATATATAAATATATAATATATATATATATATATATAATATATTATTATATTAACATATATATTATAAATATATAATATAGTATATAAATTAAACTATCATATATATATATATATATACTTATAATAATTTATACTATATAGTTATATATATATATATATATAATATATATATATAGTATATAGTATAATATTATATTAATATATATTAACGTAGTAATAATATATTATACTATATATATATGATAAGATATATATATCTATATATTACTATAATATATATATATATATATACTATCAGTATATTAATGAAGAGAAATTAAAAATAAAAAAATTGTATAATTAAATGATTTATATTTAAAAAAAATTATTTGTATTACTTTTTTTCAATGATCTCACCTCGCCTCCAATGATGGAAAATTCACAAATATAGAGCAGTTCAAAATTATTTTATTATTTCTGTAATAAGTAATTCCCTTGGTTGGTTCGACGCAGATTTGATCAACTCTTGAATAAAATAATCCATATATTCTCAATTCAGAAATTTTCTGCGTACACTCATCATAGCCAGCCCTCTTAACCTGTCGTCTTCCATAGTACTTCGCCGCAAGTCTTGGATCCCTCTAGAGAGAGTATGAAAAGAGGTTCCTACTGTTACTGGTGTGCGTCGATTCACTCGGTTGCGCGTTTAGTTAGTCACCTTTCAGTCTCTAAGCCTTTTCTCTCGACAGAAAAAAATTCTCGTGCTCCTTTTAAGACCTTGGGAGACAACAGATCTTTTTAGTTTTTCACTACTCAGTTTCTTGCCTTCCAAATTTTGTACTAAAGTCTATAGCTCTTCTTCTATGCCTTCTAAAGTGGTAAAAACTATAAAATGAAGCTGTCTTTTCCTTTAACTCATCGATTTTTTATGAGTAGCATGTGGAAAGATGTAGATATGGTCAATGCATAAAGCAGGTGTATTTTTCAGTAGAAAACCGTAATTCCAAAGAAGGAACGTTATAAATCCGATTAACGGAGTATTGAGATCTTCTTCAGAACTCCGGTGGGATTTGTTTGGTATGGTATGCTCGGTGCTGCTGCCCTACCAAAAATCCGTCATATTCAGATCAAGTCCCAGTTGCGCGGCATTTGATTAGCTTCTTTTAACACTTTTTCGGTGATTTTTTCTGCACCTTTCCGATGGCTCTTAACCATTTCTACAATATGTTGAATGTGCTGCGAGGTTTTGCCGATATCCAAGGTCTTGGATTGGAGAGCTTACAACTGGCTCTAACATCGCAGAGTAATTCGTGATCAATATCTATGCATATTGATAAGCGACTTACATGCCGCTTGAATGCAATCTGCAAAGCCGCTTTTTTCTTGTAGCGGAATATTTCCTCAATATGGAAAGATTATTTAATGCTAGTAACATCATCTCGTTACAGTGCTCCTCTAAAACATACGAATGCACTGTGTTGTTCACGACATCTGGTCCGGGCATAGGCTTAGGAATGTTTTGCATTAATTTATCTTGCTCAAGACCGACTCCAGCTGAAAAAACTAACCTTGAATCATTTTTATAGTTCCCTCAGTATTGCGGATTTCTGGTTATTGCTGTTCAAAATTCATTTATACTAGAGATTTCTGTTTGTCGTACAGAGCATGAGAAGAAGCCATCCTTTTTTTATACTTATTTCATCCATATGGCTGTTTTTTGAACACCTGCCTTATAATTCTGCCAGACATCGTAGAATCAGACCAGTACGGCACAACCCAACTCCACGCATTTCTCCGGATTCCAGATCTCTCTCCTCGTCGAACAAGCTCATCGCTCCGGTGGCTTTCGGCAAATGGCGTTTTGTGCGCGCTCAGCGCTTATCAGTGCTACAAAGCCAGTATTACATTCTATCTCATTTGACTTCATCGGAATATTTGTTCGATAATAATAGGGCGCGCATAGACCATCATGTACAATTGTTCCTTGTCTCCAGACAAAATCACATCCAGCTCCGCGTTATTCATTAGGCTTAAGTCAAGGGCGTTACGTGGACCGCCCCTATCCTTTAACTTCATAACGCGACTGCTTTCCTTATTTAGCTATTTGAAAAAACATATGATTCCTTATCTGAGTCTGAACGCTGTTGCGGGTCTACGAATGCATGTGGTCAGCATGTTTGGCTTTCTCCCTCTTTTGTACACACAAGTGGCGCACTTGGTACAACGTGCGAGCCCTGCAGCGCCTTCGCGCAACTCGCTATCTCTTTAACGCCCTATACCTGCTCATAGCTCGTTCTCGTGCCACGATCTCTCCTCTCTCGATGTCGGATTACCCGCTCGACAGACCTCGCGTAAATCTCTCTAATCCACTTAGTAAGGCTCATACGATCACAAGGAAAATTTTACATACATGAATATTGTAATTAGAGTTTACATAATCATATTTCTTTATATTGGTTTCTTCTATACGCAGTACTTTCTTTATGGCTCTTCTGTGACTTACATTTTGCGAATGCATTCATACCCGGTGGCGCAGCCGACTTGTCACAACCTTGCCGCATCAACCAGCCAATTTGCATAGTATACCTACGTCCTTGTTGTGTATTTGTCGCTCGCTTACTAAGAACGCCCTTACGCAGAGACTCAGCGCACCCTCATTCATGGGAACAGTCTAAGTCCGACTTTTTAAGCAGCCCTCCAAACTATGAACCACATCTTTATTTATATTTAGTGCACAAGCGTCTTAATTGGCTATAAGAGACCATAGGACCCCTCATGCTAACTGAGCCTATTCTATTTGGTGGGCAATAAAGATTAAAGGAGGTACAAACATACTTGCCAAACAGTGCTTCCCTTTTAGCGCCCTGGAAGTTTATGTCAGCCAACGCCGATATTCCTCCCAACCATTCATACATTGAATCTCCCTCTTTGAAAATGATCGGCGGTAGCATTCTTCCCAAAAATTATACGGTCTTAGTGAGTAATACCACAGTCTTCAGTACACTGATTTCTTTTTTCGTCTCAGCTCTCCTCATAAATGAATGTCGCAACGTAAAATCTACCACAATTATTTCGTGGAAACTCACCAATACAGTCTCAGTAGTTAAAGCTATCTGGCGCTCTCTACTGAACGCATCGTCTCTAGTTCGATCAATAGGACTCTTTCAACTGACTAGCATCCAAAACTCGATTCATAGCTAGCGCATTCCTCTCTCTTCTTAAACGTGAGGTAGCTCTTCCAAAAAATTATAGGTCTTCTAGGATGGAGCATCCAACCACATCTTTCTAAGTAACTGTTTCTTTCTTCAGTCCGGAAATCATATATGTGTCACAAACGTAGATTCTACCAATGTCTATAATTTCTTTGGACAGGTCATCTACATGAAACGCTAGCTCCGACAATCTGGACCCCGAATCTTGACTCGTCGAGGTGCCTGGTCTGGGTGTGTTCTTCATATGCGAAATATGCAAAGTGGGAACGAATGCCATGCTTTGTGTAGGTCTCTAGTTGAATGTATTGAGTAATCTATTCGTTTCACCTACCCAGTTTCCATTTTATTCTGCATGTTCTTCCTTTATCAAATTTACTGCAAACAATATATATAAATATAGATACGCGATTAAATATATATATGATTATATATTATATAGATAATATATTTATACTATATATACATATATAATATATATATATATAATATACGTACCTATATATATTATATTATAACTTATATATATATCACATTATATATATATATATATATATATATTCAGTGATGGGACGATTCCACAATGCTTTAACCCAGCCAATGCCGATTTCCGCATTTCCGCCCATAGCACAGTCAAGAAAGTGCGATTCGATTCCGTTTCCGAGTTTCCATTCACAGATTCTCCCACATTCTTTATATATACATAAAAGTATATAATATATACATATATATAATAAATTATAATATATACTATAATATACACATTATATAATAAAATTATAGTATATATAGTATATATATAATACTATATATACCCTAATATATAATATAATATTATATATTATATAATATAATCTATAATAATTTAGACAGTATACTAAATAATATATATATATATAATATAATATATAGATTAATATTAATATATATATATTATAAATAATAATTATATAGTATATATATACGTATAATATATATAGTAATTATATATAATTAATTTTATAGTATATATATATATTATATATTATAATATATGGAATATTTATAGTATTAGATAGTATACAGAAAAATACTCTAAATCAAATTTTTGATATTTTAAAACCTTATAAGATTAAACTGACAAAAATTCATTATATGTTTATCTACATTGCTGTAAAGAAATAATATAAAATTACCTTTTATTTATTTAAACCACTTGAAACATACCCCAAATAGCAATCATTTTAACAAAACAGTCTCTTACAAATAAATGAAACAATTTTTTCCTTTTTTTTTTTTTTACAAAAAAATCAAATTCTAACTAATTTACTTGTTTTCTTGAAGCAAAATAATAATTCTATTATAATTTGTAGTCCCTAAAATTCTAATGACTCTTAAGTAGTTTAGTGCAACCTATTATCTTTTCGCACATCCAATTGAAACTTAAGAATACTTCCCAATTCCAAAACCATACATAGTTGATAATCATAATCATCAAGGAATGTAATTTTAAAAGCGTGGTGGATCAAGATGAGGTAGCAAGCACAAATAAATTCATTAAATTAAAAGTTAAATGCTGAATTTCTATATTATGTTACTGAGAATATTTCCATGTTCTGATAACTGTAGACACCAGTCGCCGCAAAGAATAGATTCTTTCTTTCTGGGACTCTTTTACGAAAAAGCATAATCATGTTTTGATCACGAACTTTTAGGACTTATTGACTCAGATCCATTGCATTCCTTGATGGCTCCACTCCTGGAAAATATTATAACCTAAAGGCTAAAGTAGGATCACTGTTTCCTAATTCCTTAGTAACACATACCACAACAATCCCTCACTTCTTTCGCAACCACTCCCATTGCTAAAGAAGGATATACTTACCATTTTTGTTGACACTATATTTGATCTATAATCATCCCGCAAGGAAATAAATTTTAAAGCTAGGGATCAAGATAGGTGCAAAGCACAAGTCATGTTCTTATTCAGTTTAAAGTAAATAATGCTGAATCAGTTATTATTTATCTGAAATTTTAATTACTCCATAGTATACCTGTTAGACCCATAATGTCCCTTCATAATAGTTCTTTATTTTACTGAATCTTTTCAGTGAGAAAATTAAAAAATATGCAAATCATTTCATATTTGGGATTATTTGCCAGAAGTCATATGATGATCATTGTCAATATTATACTCATATAAATTATATATTAACTCAATTCAATACAAAAAATTTATTTAAGTATTTATTTAGCAATTTTTCATAGACTCGGTTTAATTGTCTTTCTAAACTTAAACACGTCTATAAAAATGATCACGTGCAAGATGAAATTATGGAGCCGTCTTCTGTTTCTCAAAATTTTTATGAAAGTACAAATATTTTTTAATCACTCAAGTTGCAATCATGATGAGAATGAACGTGATATTGATGGTGTGTATAAATATTTAAATCTAGTTTAAGTATTCTATCTATTACTTATTTTGATAAATTAGTACTTTTGAGCGTATGTTATGTATTAAATAAATAACATACTCGATGTTGTTATATGCATATGATATATTTTTTTTTATAAGTTACGTTATGTTATACAGATTAATTAGGCATCATGAGACTAGTGTTCTACTATAAGAGTGTAAAAATGACTAAGTAAATTCTGGTAATAATCCTGCCTTGTGTAACCTCTGCCAGCCATTATTTAGAGGCGTTATCCCTTATCATATATATATATATACATTGAAATTTTAATGAGCTGAATTCATTACATACAAATTATTTCAATATAACATTTTTGAGAAGACAATCATACTTATATATATATTAATATTTAAGAATTGATAAATTAGAACATATTGCACATGTACCAATCAACTACAACAATTGTTCCTTAATATGATTAATAAGCTCTAAATTATTTACAGTATCCTTACAAGGCAGAAAATTATTTCTATATATCTGGCTTACACTTTACGTAATGTTCAATCGGGTATAATATAATTATCATAACTAATTATATTATCAAATTAACTAATACTTAACGAAATACATGCCAAATGGTTCTGTAGAAAGCTCTTAAGGCCCCAGATCTAAAACAAGATAATGGGATTATTTGCATAGCATGGCAAAGATCAATCCTATATAGTTTATACTTTTATATTAAATAGAATTATAAGAATAGAACTGAAATTAAAAATAATAATTGCGGCAGACTTCGTAATATTGTCTTTGAAATATAATCATAAAGATCGAATAAAAATATTTTCAGATTGTATACCAAAGCAATCTGTGATATCCTCAAAAGAACGGTATATTAATTTGCCTGATTCCGATTCCGATTCGATATCTCACTGTGAAAAAACAGCAGATTCCTCACGATTCCGATAGTCTCTCCTAGATTCCTAGTATATTAATGTGTGTTCCGAATCTCCCAATAATAATATTGCCGATTAGCTGATTAGCTAGTTCTATATTTATTCTTCTACCCGGTGTTGGATTACTTCATTATATTTTAGTCTTCTATTCCTTATCTATATATAATATTAATATATGATTTATTATTATTATATATTTAATTAGACAGTACTTCTATATAAATGTAGTTTTTGTGTAAATGTGCGACTAATATAGCATTAAATAGTAATTTGAAAATGTTTCATATTAAAATTATTACTGTAAATGTCAATTGTGTAACCACTAACCATCTTAGTGAGATTTAATCGTAGATCAATAATTGTGAAGAATAATCACTGATTTCTTGTTATCAATAGTCATATACTCCAATCATAAGTATATAATAATCAGTTAATTGAATTTAATTAATTGATGTAGTATATATTAGAGGATAATTTAGATAATATGAGCACTATTTATTATTATTTTTGTAATATTAATTTATGAAAAGTTGTTGAAATGAAAATACTTGAGGACTAAACCTATTGGATTTTACAGTGTTTACTATTGTCCATTATAATATCTTATTAAACACTCTATATATTTAAATTAAGATAATCTTCTCTTCTCACACTTCCTTCATAATGAATAACTTTATTTAATTTGATCAATCCTTTAATATGCTAGCCTAAATATATTATGTATCATAAAAAAATTACATACTTTAAGATTGCTCAATTCTGCCTATATGATTATAATAACACAGGCATAAAAACAATGCTGTTATTACCTAATATCCAATATGAAAATGTCGTTTATTATATTAATATCATAATAGAATTAGTATTATTTCTCCAATTCTCTTGAAAGTCATAGTTGGCTTATGATGAGGCTGATGATAGTACGTCCTCCCCAATG
>JABUQX010105969.1:12500-28718 GCA_015478945.1 Trachelipus rathkii | reverse complement strand
GTCCTAAAGTAGATCTCTTAAGACATTTGAGAGAATTAATTTGGGATAAATCTTAAAATTGAGTTTTTTTAAGAGCGGTAGAGATTTTATTCAGACATTATGAGATGATAAAAGTTCAATTGGAACTGATTTCATTGAAATGCATTTAAGCAGAGGAGAGAATTGAGCTAGTTAATATAGTTTTGAGGGTGAGAGTGTATCCTAAGAGAGAGGACAGGTTTCTTTAATATGAGAGAATTACTATATTATTTGTTTTAGTTATTTCCGTTGCTTTGTGGGATTTGTGGAGAGAGACCCGTTATAATAATAAATTGTTAACTTATCTAAACACTTACGCTTTTAGTTCTGATTATATATTTTGCACCATATTAATGATAGAGTTATTTGAGATCAACTCTTAAAAAGTAACGTGAATATGTGGATTGGCATAAATTTCAACATTTGAATATAGTAGGATAGAGGGTAGAGTACAAGATACAAATTAGAGGGTTTTTACAGGTCATTGGAAAGCTACAGTTCAGACTAATTTGAAGGAAAAGGAGTAAAGATGAGTTGATTTTCAGTTAGAAAATGCAATTTCAAGAAAGCAGAAAAGTGAATTTATTTAATAGTATTATCGATAGGTGTCCTTAAGAATGGTGAAACGTTTTTTAATGAATTTTCAATGTTTGTTTGACATTGTAGTAAGGGAGAAGAGAACACAAAAATATCGCATATTTCATTTAGTTGTGAAAACCTGTTTAAATAATGGATAAAAGATTGTGCTATACATTCGTGAAAAATGGTAACGCTTTTTGGCTAAATGTTTCAACAATACGAAATTTAGCACGGGTATTAAAGTGAAGATTTCGCTCCTTAAAAGAGTTTCAATACAGTGTAATAGTAAATATGGTAGGATAATATGCTAAAGAATGAAGATAGGAGTGTTTATAATAGTAGTGGTATTTATTCAAGCATTTAGATAGGATGTAATGAAAGGTGATGTATTTCATTGAAATTGCATATTTCAAGGCAGAAAAAAGGAGATTTAGTATAAATAGTTTTTGGAGGGGTGTGACTAATATGTGAGCCGTATATATATATTTTAAATGAAGCAACTCTCGCCCACTATATCTGTTTTTTATAAAATAGCCAAGTATTTACAATGTCAGTTGTTGATGACAACCATATTTTAATAAAATAAAGTTATGTAACTGTAATTATAAAATTACGTCTTATTTCTTAATTTTACAACATTACAGAGAAGAAAATTAACGAAAAACTCTTGAAAAGTACAGGATTTTATATACTAAATTAAACATGTGAAAGTTATTATGGGTAAAGTTGCTTTAAAATGTGGATGTTTTTTATAGAACGGTACGTTTGTCAGCATTTTGAAAAATTATAGTAGCTTTTAATTTAAATACACAAACCTTTCATGATAGCAGACAAGCAGAAATTTATTAATCGTTCTATATATGGAGGTGATTACTAAATTGACGTTTTTTAATTAAATTTTGATAAATATTGTGTTTTTATATACCAATAATATAACACTTAGTTTGTGAAAATAAACGGTTAATAAAGATAATATTTAAAGAACTTCTAAATTAAAACGCTTGAGTTTCTGTCTTAAAATGTTTCAGCATTAAGAAGACAGAAATTGTAAGAACTCTTAAAAAGTAGCGATTTTTTGCCATAAATTTCAACATTTGAAAATTATATTGGTAAAGATCTTAAAATTAGTTTATTTAAACGGTAATTGTTCGAGCATTTTGAATAAAAAATAATGTGTTTCATTGAAATCATTTAAAAAGCAGAAAAGTGAATTTATCTCAAATGTTTTGGTGTCCTTAACTGAAAGTATTTTTAAATTGAAATATAAATATTTGTTTTTGTATACTAAGTATTTCATTAGTGAATTTCATTAGTTAAGAAAATGTTTTAATAAAAAATAGGTTTTTAAAGAAGCTTCATAAGGAGATATAACGTTGCATATTTTTCTTCTATTTCTGTTGCATAAGAAATTCTTCAGTATTTAAGAGTACGCTTTTCCATGTTTTCAACATTTGAAAATTATTATGAATAAGAAAATCTTAAATTGAATTTGCAATAGCATTTTCAGAATATGAAAAAAGAATAGGAAACAACATCAAAATAAAATGCAATTTCAAAAAGCAGAAAAGAGAATTTATTATTTGTTTTAGGTGTCTTAAATTGACGTTTTTTTTAATGAAATTTCAATATTATGTTTTTTAATAAATAACAACTATTAGCATTTTGTGAAATACCGGTTTTGTAGAATAAAAAACTGTTAAAAAACGTTCTAAAATTACCGTCAGTTTTTTCTTCTGTATAAAATTTTCCATGTACAGAAGATTTTAAGAACATACTTAAAAGTACGAGTTTTGTCCGCATGAACATTATATATCAACATTTGAATTTTGTAAAGTTTTAAAATTTGTGAGTTTTTGAGACGTGTAATTGTTGTCGAGCATTTTTGAAAAAATAATAGTGTTTTACATTGAAAATGCAATTTACAAAAGCAAGATAAAGTGAATTTTTTAATAGTGGTTATTGGTGTCTTAAATGTGACGTTCTAGTTAAATGAATTTCAATGAAGTGTATGATCTTTTATATAGATCCAAATAATTGATCCAATTAGATTTGTGAAAGAAACGCGTGTTTTGTAATAAAAAGGATAATTTAGAACTTGCTAATAAATATTAAGCTTTTTTTAAATTTTTCAACAATGGTACAAAATAAAAGGGATAAATTTATGCACTCTTAAAGTAGGGATTTTCCTCTAAATATATATGTCAACATTTTGAAGATGATATTTGGAATTATGTCTGTAAAAAATTGAAGTTTTGGGTAACGGTATTTTCAGCATGTTAAAAAAATAAATAATATTTTTCATTGAAATGCAATTGTACCAAAAAAAGGCAGAAATGTGAAATATTATTAATAAAGGGTTTAATAAGTGTCTTATATTGACCGTTTTTATTATATAAAGAATATTTTCAATAATTTGGTCTTTTTATGGAGCAAATATTTCATTAGTTTAAAAACCTTTTGAATTTTATAAAAAAAATTATGAAAATTCTAAAATTACGCTTTTTTCTTAAATTTTCACATTACAAAATTTTAGAGAAACTATTTTAAAGTCGAGAATTTTTTGTTCGACTAAATGTTCAAACATCTTGAAATTATTTGGTAAATCCTTAAAAATTGAGGTTATTTTTTATAAGTAGATATTTTCAGCATTGTTGAAAATATTAAGGATAAGTAATTTCCATTGAATATGCAATTTCAAAAGCAAAAGGAGAATTTAATTTATAGTATTTATGGTGTCTTAAAATTGACACGTTGTTATATTAATGAATTTCAAGTCAAATTTCGATAAATTACAAATCCGTGAAATATAGTTCAAATTAATTATGATAGTTTTATATTCTGGTTTTAATTTTTTGTGGCATTAAAACTTCTTAAAAAATATTCGATGGAACCTTTTTTCTTAAATTTTCACATTAAAAATTTTAAACTCTTCAAAGTCAAATTTCTAGTAAATTACAAAGTGTGAAATTATATGGTTGAGCTTAAAGTTGAGTTTTTAACGGTATTTTCAGCATTTGAAAAAATAATGTTTCATTGAAATGCAATTTCAAAAAGCAGAAAAGTGAATTAAGAAATTGTTTTTTAAATGTCTTAAAAGAAAGAGAAATGATTACCTCTAAATATTTGTTATATTTTTAGTTGCCATATCCATATTTCAGTTAAGTATAGTGAAAACACTGTTTTTAAATTAAATAGAATTTTAACTTCTATACTGAATTAGAGAACCGACTGTTTCGCTTAAATTATTCATACTTTAGCATAAGTTTTGAGCTAAATTAAAAGTAAGCGATATTTCCGTGGGAAAATTTTAAAACATTAATGAAATTAATTTGAGTAAAGTCTTTGATAAATTTGCAGTGTTGTAACAAGTTATTTTCAAGCATTTGGGAAATAAATAATGTGTTTCATTGAACATCCAAACTCAAAAAGCAGAAGGAAAGCGAATTTATTAATAGTTTTAGGTGTCTTAAATTGACGTTTTTTAATGAAATTTCAATATTTGTTTTTATATACCAAATATTAATCATTAGTTATGTGAAAACCATTGTTTTATAAATTGGAAAAAAATTTTAACTTCTAAAACGGAGACCCTTTTGCTTAAATTTCGGACATTACAAATTTAAGAAATCTTAAAGTACGATTGTATTTTTCCTAAAAATTCAAACATTATGAAATATTATTTGGATAAAGTGTCTTAAAAATTGGAGTTTTTTAAAGGTAATTCTGTTTTTGATCCTTTGTAAGTTTCTGCAAGGAAAAACATTACTTCTTTATCTAATTAAGGGTAGGTTACGTCGATTTTATTTAGAATATTTTAGGTGATCTTAAAATTGAGAGAGTATTTGTTATGAAGAGAATATATTCAAGTAATTTGTTTTTATAAATCGTCAAGGTATTTATTAAGTTGTGAAAACCTATTGATATAATAAAAAATGATATTTAACTTCTATAGATTTTACGCTTTTTATATGATTGAATACTCTTACATATACAAATTTAGAAGGGCTTGGTAAAAGTACTACTTACGATACGAAATTTCAAACATGATAAAAATTATTTGAGTAAAAATTTCTTAAAAATATAATGAGTTTTTAACGGTATTATTATCAGCATTAAAAAATAATGGTGTTATCATGTGAAATGATAAATTTCGAAAAAGCGCAGACGGAAAGTTGAATTGATTAAAACTCTTAGATGTCTTGCGTTGAAACATTCAAAGAAAATTTCAACAAGATATTTGTACGTTTGTATAATGGAACTAGCAAAAGTTGTTCATTAAAGTTGTGAAAGACCTGTGTTTAAATAAAAATTTAAGAACTTCTAAATATATACGCTTTTTCTTATATAGATTTTATCCACATGTACAATATTTAGAAATTAACCTTAAAAGTACGAATTTGGTTCCTAAATGTTAAATATATTGGTGGAACAAGGTTAATTTGGTAAATCTTAAAAAGTTTGAGTTCTTTTATAGACGAGAGGTATTTTCAACATTTGGAGTAAGAAATTGAGATGATGTTAAATTTCACATTGAAACTGGCAATTTCACAAAAAGCAGAAAAGAAGATTTAGTAATAGTTTTTAGAGGTGCTTCAATGTGAACGGTTTTTAATATATGAAATTGCATCTTCAATTTTTGTTTTTATTTACCAAATATTTCTCATTTAGTCCGCTCATGAAAACCTGTTTTAATTGAGGAAAAATGTTTAAACTTCTAAGATTACGCTTAGGGATTCTTCGATATATAAATTTTTCAGGCATTACAATATTTAGATACATCTTTAAAATGAGTACGATGTTTTCCTAAATGTTCAACATTTTTGAAATTTATTTTAGGTAAATGTCTTAAATATGATTTTTTAAACGGTATGTTTCAAGGCATTTGTGAGATAAAATAATGGTGTTGTCAAATTGATAATGCAATTTCATAAAAGCCAGAAAAGTGAATTTATTAATAGTTTTAGGCTTTCGCGCTCTTAGAAGGGGATGTGCAGTATTTTGAATGAAATTTCAAGGTATTTGTTTTATAGTACGGCAAATATGTTCATTAGGTTGTGAAAACACTGTTTTAATGAAAACATAAGTGTTAACACTTCATAATAATTAGCTTTTTCTTAAAATTTATCATCTATATCACACAGGAATTTAGAACTCATTAGAAGTAACAAATTCTTTTTCTCTTAGTATTTAGATTAAACTTTGAAATTATTGTTGGTAAATTCTTAAAATTGGGGAGTTTTAAAGGTATTCTTCAAGCGATAGAAGAATAAATTAAATGTGTTTCATTGAATGCATTTTAAGAAAAATGCAAAAAAAGCGATTTATTTAATAGTTTTAAGGTTTCCTAAAATTGACGTTTTTTAATATCAAATTTCAATATTTGTTTTTTATATACCAAATATTTCATTAGTTGTGAAAACCTGTTTTAATAATAAAAAAATAATTTAACTTCTAAAATTACGCTTTTTCCTTGAATTTTTCCTCGCTCATTCAATTTAGGACTCTTAGGAATTAATACGAATATTATTCGCTTAAAATTTCAACACCATTTGAAATTATTTGGTAAATCTTAAAAATTGAGGTTGTATAACGGTATGTATTAACAAGCATCAATTAAAGGAAATATAAAAAAAAGGGTGGATTTTCTCTGAGAGTATGCAGATTTCAAAAAGACAGAAAAGCGAAGTTTATTATATTAGTGGGTTTTTGCGTGTCTTAAATTGCGTTTTTTAATGAAATTTCACTTCAATATTTCTTTTTTATATACCAAATATTTCATTAGGGGTGAAAACCCGTTTTAATAAAAAAAATTTAACATGCTAAAAATGGATTTATTCTGAAAAATTCTTCCACATTTCACATAGTTTTAAGGAACTCTTAAAAGTACGAATTTTACCTAAATGTGTCAATAACAAATTGAATTATTTGGTAATCTGAAAATAATTGAGTTTTTAAGCACCCGTACTTGTTTATAAGCATCATTTAGAAAAAATAATGGTGTTTCATTGAAAATGCAATTTGCAAAAAAGAGAAAATTGAATGTTATTAAGTTAGAGTATTATAGGTGTACTTGAAATTGAACGGTTTATTTAATAGAAATTCTAATATTTTCGTTTTCTAAATATAGGATATGGTACGAAATAGTTTTGATCAATAAGTTGGTGATACGCAATGTTGCTTATTAAAAAATGGTTAACTTCTCTATAATTACGCTCATTTTGACTTAAATTTTCAATACATTGACTATTTAATTTGAGAACTCGTTAAAAGTAAGAACGAATTTTTCCTAAATTTCAACACATTTGGAAATTAAAATATTTGGTAAATCTTTAAAATTGAGTTTTTAACGTTATTTTCAGGCCATTTGAAAAAAATAATGTGTTTCATTGAAATGGTATTTCAAGAAAGGCAGAAAGTTGAATTTAAATTAATAGTTTTTTAGTGTCTTAATTGACGTTTTTAAATGAAAATTTGGCCAATATTTGTCTTTATATAAGGGAAATGATATGAAGTCATTTAGTTGATGGGAAAAGGAGGCCAATGTTTTATATAAAAAAATTTAAGCTTCTAAATTAACGCGCTATATATTGTCTTAAATTAAGTTCACATTACAGAATTTAGAAAACGTCTTAAAAAGTAGATTTTTCCTAAATTTTAACATTTGAAATTAATTTGGTAAATCTTAAAATTGAGTTTTTAAACGGTATTTTCAGCATTTGAAAAAATTATGTGTTTCATTGAAATGCAATTTCAAAAAGGCAGAAAAGCGAATTTATTAAAGTTTTAGGTGTCTTCAGATTACCGTTTTTTAATGAAATTTCAATATTGTGTATTTTATATACCAGTATTAAGCATTAGTTGTGGAAACTGTTTTAATAAAAATTAATTGAGACTTCTAAAATTAAGGCTTTTTCCTTAAATTTTCACATTACAAAATTATAGAATACTAAAATACGATTTATTCCTAAATTTGGCGAACATATTGAAAGTTTAATTTGGGTAAATCTTAAAAAATTGGATTTTTTAAAACGGTATTTTCAGCATTTGAATAAATAAAATGTGTTGTCATTGAAATGCAATGTCAAAAAGCAGAAAAGTGAATTTATTAATAGTTTTAGGTTGGCTTAAATTGAAAGTATATTTTAATGAATTTCAGAGTATTATGGTTTATGTAGCAAAATATTTCATGTAGTTGATGAAAAAGCCCTGTTTTAAAATAAAAAATTTAACTTCTAAAATCTCGCTTTTCTTATAGAAATTTTCAGGCTTAAAATTTTCAAAATATTTAGGGAAGTACGATTTTTCTAAATTTTAACATTTGAAATGATTTGGGTAAATCTGAAAATAGAAATATTCAAAGAGGGTCTTTTTCAGCTTATGAAAATATGAATGTGATTTCATTGAAATGCAATGGTTTAAAAAGCAGAAAAAGCGAATTTTATTAATAGTTTTAGGTTTTCTAAATTGACGTTTTTTTAATCCAAATTTGATATTTGTTTTAATATACCAAAAATTTCATTAGGTGCATTAGTTGTGAAAACCTGTATTAATAAAAAATTTTAACTTCTAAATTTACGCTATTTTTTTCTTAAATTTTCCATTACAAATTTAGACACCTCTTCAAAATTACGATTTTTTCCTGAAATTATTCGAAGGTTTGAAATTATTTTGGTAAATCTTAAAATTGAGTTTTTAAACGGGAATGGATTTTCAGCATTTGAAATATAATGTGATTTCATTGAAATGCAATTTCAAAAAGCAGAAAAGCGAATTTATTTTAATAGTTTTTGTTGTTTCAGATTGATTTTGTTTGTCAAAATTTCGTTGGAAGTATTTTTTAAATTACCAAGTAATTCATTAAGTTTCCTGAAAACTCCTGGTTTTAATAAAAAATTTAAACTTCTAAAGATTACGCTTTTTCTTAAATTCTTCACATTAAACAAATTTAGAAACTGCTTAAAGGGAGTTACGGATTTTTCCTAAATTTACATTTGAAATTATTTGGTAAAATCTTAAAATTGAGTTTTTTAACGGTATTTTCAGCAATTTGAAAAAATAATGTGTTTTTGAAATGCAATTTCAGTCAAAAAGCAGAAAAAATTGAATTTATTAATAGTTTTAGGTGTGCTTAAATTGACGTTTTTTAATGAAATTTCAATATTTGTTTTTAAATACCAAATATTTCATTAGTTGTGAAAACCTGTTTTAATAAAAAAATTTTAAACTTCTATAATTAGGCTTTTGCTTAAAATTTTCAACATTACAATTTAAGAACTCTTTAAAGTACGATTTTTCTCCTAAATTCAACATTTGAAATTAATTATTTGTCAAATCTTAAAATTGAGTTTTTAACGTGTTATTTTCAGCATTTTGAAAAATAATGTGTTTCATTGGAATGCAATTTCAGAAAAGCAGAAAAAAGTGGAGATTTATTAATAGTTTAGGTGTCCTTAAATTGACGTTGTAATTAGGGATGAAAATTTCAATATTGTCCCTTATATAACCAAATGGGATTGGTACATTAGTTGTGAAAACACGTGTTTATGAAACTAAAAAAAATTTAACTTCTAAATTGAGGCGCTTTTTCTTAATTTATCGAGGCATGGTACAAAAGGTTTAGACACTCTTAAAAGTACGATTTTTCCTAAACTTGAACATTTGAAATTATTTGGAATAACTATTAAAATTGAGTTTTTGAAGGTATGTGTTAAATCAATTGTGAAGAAAATAGAGAATAGAAGTTAGTGACTCATCCAACTTTCAATAAAATGGAGAAAAGAGAATTTATTAATAGTTTTAGGTGTCTTAAATTGACGTATTGTAAATGAAATGTATAAAATAGTATTGGTTTTTAATACCCGAGAAATAATTTTCAGGTTAGTATGTGAAAACCTGGGGTTTTGGAATAAAAGATTTTAAACTTCTAAAAAAGACGCGCTTTATTCTGTAAATTTTCACATTACGAATGTTAGAACTCTATCAAAGTAGCAGACGATTTTTAACCTATAAATGTCAACATGTTAAAAGAATTTGGTAAATCTTAAATGAGGATTTTAAGGTATATTTCAGCATTTGAAAAAATAATGTGTTATTCATTGAAATGCAATTTCAGAAAAGCAGAAAAGTGGAATTTAGTAATTAGTTGATGTTGATATTATGAGAAGTGTTTTTTAATGAAATTCAATATTTTTGTTTTTATATACCAGATATTTCATTAGTTGTGATAGACTTTCTTTTAATATAAAAATATTTAAGCTTCGATAAAATGTAGGACGTTTTCTTAAATTTTCAAACTATTACCACAAAGTTTAGAAACTGGTGAAAAGTAACGATTTTGTCCTAAATTTTTAACAGATTTGAAAGATTAGAGTTTGGTAAAATCTTAAAATTGAGTTTTTAACGGGTTTGTTAGGACATTTTGAAAAATTAATGTGGTATTCGAGTGGTGAAGATGCAAATATCAGAAAAGGCAGAAAAAAGGAATGTAATTAATAGTTTGGTTGATGTATTAAAATTGACGTTATGGTTAATCAATTTCAATATTTGGTTATTTTTGATAATACCGAATAAAGTCATTAGTTGATGGAAGAAACCATGTGTATGTTTAGAAAAAAAGATTTTAGAGCATTGCGCTAGGAAAATTACGAGCTTTTTGGCTTAAATTAGTTCACATTAACAAATTTAGAACTGCTTAAAAGTACGAATGTTTTCCTAAAATTTGACATTTGAAATTTATGGTAAATCTTAAAAGTGAGTTGATTTAAGCGCGGCTAATTGATTCAAGCATTTTGATTAAAAATTAAATGATGGTTTTACATTGAATAGGGCAAATTTCAAAAGCAGAATATTGCAGGAATTTATATAAACCTAGTTTTAAAGGTAGTACTTTAAATTGACGTTTTTAATGAAAATTTTATTTTTGTTTTTATATACCAAAATCTTCATTAGTTGTTGCAGAAACCTGATTTTTTATTAATATAATTATTTAATCTTATATACAATACGCCCACACATTTTGGAGCATTTAATTTTCACAATTAAAATATTATAGAACTCTTAAAAGTACGATTTTTCCATAAATTTCACACATTGAAATTATTTTCGGTAAATCTTGAACAATTGAGTTTTTAAAACGCTTTTTTCTTAGCATTTTTGAAAGAATAAGTGTGGTTCATTGAATGCTAGTTTCTAAAAAGGCATGAAAAGTGACATTTATTAATAGCTCTCTTAGGTGTCTGGCATTGAAATTTCCTATAGAAATTTAATATTGTTCATCACCTAGCAATTTTTACCTTATTGGTTCAGGGGCTTAATGTTTTGAGATAAATAAATGCTGTTTTAACTTCTAAATTACGCGCCTTCTTTACCTTAAATTGTTCCCCACATACAAAAAGTAAGTTATAGAAATCTTTAAAAAGTAACCGACCATTTTTCCTAAATTTCAACATTTGAAATTATTTGGTAAATCTTATTAAAAATTGAGTTTTTTAAAGGTATTTTCAGCGCAGCATTTGAAAAATAATAAGTTTCATTGAAATGCAATTTCAAAAACGAAAAGCGAATTTATTATAGTTTTAGTGTCCTTAAATTGACGTTCTTTAATGAAATTATTAATTTATTAATATTTGTTTTTTAAATACTAAATATTTTAATAGTTGTGAAAACCTGTTTTGGCTTAATAGGAGAAAATTATATATTTGGAACTTTCTAAAATTATTACGCACTTTTTCTTAAATTTTCAACTCATTACAATTTAGAAACTCTTCAAAGTACAGATTGATCTACACTTTCCTAAATTTCATAACATTTAAAAATAATTTGGTAAATCTTAAAAATATGATGTTTTATTTTTATTAACTCGGGAGGTATTCTCAGTCATTTTGAAAGAGATAATTGTAGCTCATATAATATGAAATAGCTATTTCAAGGAGGCAAAAATAGTCGAATATTATAATAGTCTATGGTGTCTTAAATGGACGGTCTTTGGGGTATAATGAAAATTTCAATATTTGTTTAAATATATACCAATAATTTCATTAGTTGTGAAAACCTGTTTTTAATAAAAAATTTAACCTTTGTCTAGGAAATTACACGTGGCTTTTTTCTTACATACTATTTCAACAGTTTACTAACAATTTTTAGATTAACGGTCAAATATTATTAAAGTACGATTGGTATTTCCTAATTTTAGAGCAATTTAGATATGATTCATTTTGGGTAATCTTAACAATTTGGGTTTTTAAACGGTATTATTATTCAGCATTTGAATAAACTTACATGTGTTTCACATTGTTAAATAGCTAATTTTCAAAACAGCAGAAAGCGAATTTCCATTAATAGTGGTCTTTTTTTGGTTGGTGGTAAATAATGACGTATCTCTTAACTCCAATCTCTTTCATATGTTGATTTAAGGTTATACCGAAACTTATTTCATTAGTTTGAAAACCTGGTTTTAAGAGAATCTGAATATTTTCTACTTCTTAAAGGAGGTGTATCTGTACATTTATCATAAATTTTCACATATTCAACCACAACTGTTATAAAGAGAAACTACTTAAAGTAATTTGGTTTTTTCCTAATTGTTCATATCATTATCTGAAATTATTTGGTAATCTTCAAATTGAAGTTTACGGTATTTTAGCATTTGAAAAATAATGTGTTTCATTGGGAGGAGACGAGAGGTCTCTCCAAAAAACCAGAAAATTGAGAACTTTATTATATAATCCAGTTTTTAGTGTCTAAATTGACGTTTTTTCTTTTTATAATGTAAATTTTAATGGAGGTCTCTTGTAATAATTAATATATCTCTGCGGGAATATTTCTCTCTTTGAGTTAGTGTGAAAGAGCCTTGTTTTATTGAAAAGGGAGATTTAAAACTTCTATAATTATCTGTAAAGCCTTTTTTGCTTAAATGGTTTCAACATTACAATTTAGAACTCTTTAACAGTCGATATTTTTCCTAAATTCATGACTCCATGATTGCATATTTTTCCAAAATATAAACATAATACTTATTTACAGTCAGTTGGCCTTCTAGCTTGGTTGATGCTGTGGCCACACACTCCACAAATGTTTTATTTAATCTTTAAATGTGGCCATCGATGGGTAGAAAATGAAAATCCTCAAGAGCTCGAAACAAGAATAATTTTATAAACATCTGAATTTCAATATTATATATATATATATATATATATATATATATATAATATATATATATATATATATATATAATATATATTAATATATATAATATATATATTAATATATTATATATATATATATATATATATATAATATATATATATATTATATATTATATATTATTATAATATAATAATAATCATTCTCACAATAATTAAAATCAGCAGAAATTTTTTATTGCCTTTCAGTTACTCTTCGATTGAAAAATTGAGAAAAACATATCAACATGCTAAAGATAAACATTAATTAAATATTAAATATTTTATGATGGTTTTTTTTATGGTTTAACCAATGGGTTTTTTATGTGGTTTAAACCCAAATGGTTTAAACCATCCCACCCTATATATATATATATATTAACTTTTTACTTTACAACTTTACAACCGCTTCCCAGCGAAGGGTCAATGACCTGTCAGTGGGGCCAACACTAGCCTTTCGAATTCTTTCGCTCTATCTTTCAAAACTCCCATGCTTCCTCAGCTCCTGCATCGACAGCAATCATGTCTTCTCAATGAGTCCTCCTCCGAGCTTTCCCATCTCTTCGCAGTAGTGTTCAACGTTCTCTCTCGCTTCACTTCCCATTCTTCATTGCCACCTCCTCAGGATTCCCTTTATGTCTCGGTCATTATCATTTGGTGTAGAGCAACGTACTGATTCCTCCCTGTAATTTTAAATCTACATGGTCGTTTCCTCCAATTCCAATTCTGATTGCTCATATTCCTACTATTTCTTTTTGTCTTCGGTTACTGCTACTACATTGGCTCCTACTTCTGTTCCTATTTCTGTTGATTCTTCTGTTTCTATTCCTGAGGTTAATGCTGTTCTTCCAGGTTCTCTTTTACGTATATTTGATGCTGATTCTAAACGATTTTTCCTAATTGACTTGGGCAGTAGTTTGTTTCTCTGTTTTGAATGTTCATGGGTTTGTTCTTCTCTTTCTCTGTTGTTCTCATTACAGGCTGCTATGGTTTTAGCATTGCTTCTATGGTGAACAACTTCATACTTTATCTATTGGCTACAAAGCGCTCTCTTTCGTTGGACTTTCTTCTTGGCCCCGTGTTTACACAAACATATTGGTGCTGATTTCTACGTCATTTCAATATTCTTATTGACATGACCCAATAGTCCGTCTACTTGATGACCACTTCTTTTCTTGTTAAAGCTGTTCCTTCGATTCTTTCTTAATTTAATGGTATGATTTTCCCCGATTCCTCCTTTCTTCTTTTTCACGCTCTTTTTGCTATCTGAATTTCTGACTTAATCAAGCCTTTTTCTATGTTTCTCCTGCGTTCTCGTATGTAATGCATTTACATTTGGACAGGTAGTCTCCTGTTTCAAAGGCTCGCAGACCTTCTCCGAAATGTTACACGCTGCGTGTTGTTGAATTTGACATGCCTTCTGGAAAAGGGTATTGTTTTCCCTTCCCTTCTACTTCTCCGCTTCACATTGTTAAAAAGGGGCCAGATTCTTTTCGTTTGTTGGGGACTACAGGTTACTAAATTCTAAAATTGTTGCTGATACTTATTCTATTCCTCACCTTCATGATTTTACTTCCTCTCTCAATGGATGTTCTATTTTTTCTTCTCTTGATTTAAAATCTGCCTTCCTTCAAATTCCTGTTAATCCTGATGATCGTCCTAAAACTTGTATTGCAACTCCTTTTGGCAATTTTATGTATAACTTTATGCCATTTGGTCTTCGTAATGCCAGTGCTACTTTTCAACATTTGATAGATCATGTTTTACATGGTTTACCCTTTGTATATGCTTATCAATGATCTATAGTTGCTTCTTGTTCTCCGAGAACATTTTTTCTCATCTTCGTGTATTGGTTTGCCTCTCGTGTTATCTCAGCGTCTTCGTTTAAATTATCGAAAAATGCATTTGGGTGCTGCTTCTTTATATTTTGGCCATACAAAATTCTTCTTCTGGTTCTTCGCTATCCCTGATCGTGTTCTCTGCCTTAGTATTACTCTTCCTACCACTTTCAGAAGATCTTTTCGTGCTACTAGGTTCCCTTATTTTTATTGTCATTTCCTCCCAAGGCTGTGCCATATAGCTCTGTTACTGCTTGCTTTGTTCCGGTCGTCGGGACAGCTCGACATTGGTTAATTGGACTGATGCTGCTTGTGAGGCTTTTAAACAAAATTCTATTGGTCAACAACACTCTTCTTGTTTTTCCTGAACACGGTGCTGAAACCCGCCTATGGTGGGACGCCAGTGATTATGCTGGTGGAGCTTCTCCTAGAAGCACTGCAATATGGTTTGTTTGGGCTTCCTCATTGCTTTTATCTCAGAAACTCCTCCTGCTGTCACTCACTCGCTATAGTACTTTTGGTCGTGAACTATTGCTATCTATTCTCGATTAACTACTTTTAGATAATTTTCCTTGAAGGTCCGTCAGTTTTTATGTTCTCACAGATATAAACCATTTCACTTCTGCCTATTACTTCTGTTTTACCACTATTCACCTCGTGAATTTCGGTCATTTGATTTTATTGCCAGTTTTAAATCTATCTTCGTCCATCCTGGTCATGATAACTAACTTCTAAGTGCTGATCGCTTTCTCGTATCCAGGTTAATGCTGTTACGCCCTTGCCTACATTAGACTACTCTGGTCGGCTGCTCAAATGGGAGATGATCTTATTCTTCCTGCTGATACTTCTATCAAACTCCCACACCTCTTCCCCCTTACCTGATTCAACTGTTTCCTTTAATTTGTGCCATTCTTTCTACTAACTGACAGAGTCGTCCTTTTTGGTTCCTTCTGCGCTTTTTCGAAAACAGTTTTTTTTTTCTTATTCTTCATTCTCTTTCTCATCCTGGTATTCGTGGTTCTCAAAAACTTTTATTTCTCGTTTTTTTTGGCCTAACATGCATACTGACATATCGTTTTGGGCTCGTTCATGTATTGCTTGTCAAAAAACCAAAGTTCATAGACATACTAAACCTCCTTTAGGTTCATTTCCTTTACCCTCTTGTCATTTTGATCGCCTTCATCTTGATCTTTGCGATCCTCTTCCGCCTTCGCGTGGGTGTACTTATTTATTGATATGGTTGACAGGTATAACCTCGGCTGAGTTGTTCCTTTTTTCTTCTCCTACTGCGGAAATATTGTAAAAAAGCATTTCTTAAATCCATTGGGTTGGCTCGTTTTGGGTGTTCCTTCGTCTATTGTGACTGACAGGCCCAATTTGTTTCTCATCTTTTGGCGTGAATTTTTATCTTCCTGGTATGAAAATTAGACAATTGTACTCCCCCACTTGCACCAGAATGTTCACAATCTCAAGATACATAGAGCCTCCTTCTAGGTGCTGCTATTTGACGGCCCCGCGCCGATTTTCTCTCATATCTCTCTCCTCTCGACTTGTGGACCGCCCGGTGGCGGTCAGCTGGGCTTATTGGAGCGGTGTGGCCTCCA